>JAVKPL010002903.1:0-18931 GCA_032173675.1 Gastrolobium villosum
TGTTTTTGTGAAGATTTTTGACGGAAAATGGATTCCGTCGAAGATTTTTGACGAAAAATGAATTCCATCGAAAACGGATGAATAAAATAAATGCAAAAAAATTGATTTTGTGAAGTTTTTCGACGGAAAATGGATTCGGTCGAAGATTTTTGACGGAAAATGTATTCCGTCGAAAACGGATGAATAAAATAAATGCAAAAGAAATTGATTTTGTGAAGTTTTTCGACGGAAAAGAATTGCGTCGAAAACGGATTAATAAAATAAATGCAAAAGAAATTGATTTTTTGATGTTTTTCGACGGAAAATGAATTTCGTAGAAGATTTTTGATGGAAAATGGATTCCGTCGAAGATTTTTGACGGAAAATGAATTCCGTCGAAAACGGATGAATAAAATAAATGCAAAAGAAATTGATTTTGTGAAGTTTTTCGACGGAAAATAGATTCCGTCGAAGATTTTTGACGGAAAATGAATTCCGTCGAAAATGGATGAATAAAATAAATGCAAAAGAAATTGATTTTGTGAAGTTTTTCGACGGAAAACAAATTCCGAAGTAGGAATTCCGTCGAAAATGGATGAATAAAATAAATGCAAAAGAAATTGATTTTGTGAAGTTTTTCGACGGAAAATGGATTCCGTCGAAGATTTTGGACGGAAAATTCCGTCGAAGACTTTTGACGAAAAATGAATTCCATCGAAAACGGATGAATAAAATAAATGCAAAAGAAATTAATTTTGTGAAGATTTTCGACTGAAAACGGATTCCGTCGAAAATGGATGAATAAAATAAATGCAAAAGAAATTGGTTTTGTGAAGTTTTTCGACGGAAAATGGATTCCGTCGAAGATTTTGACGGAAAATGTATTCCATCGAAAATGGATGAATTAAATTAATGCAAAAGAAATTAATTTTGTGAAGTTTTTCGACGGAAAACAAATTCCGTCGAAAACAGATGAATAAAATAAATCCAAAAGAAATTGATTTTGTGAAGTTTTTCGACGGAAAATGGATTCCAAAGAAGATTTTTGACGGAAAATGGATTCCGTCGAAGATTTTTGATGGAAAATGGATTTCGTCGAAAACGGATGAATAAAATAAATGCAAAAGAAATTGATTTTGTGAAGTTTTTCGACGGAAAATGGATTCCGTCGAAGATTTTTGACGGAAAATGGATTCCGTCGAAGATTTTTGACGGAAAATGAATTCCGTCGAAAATGGATGAATAAAATAAATGCAAAAGAAATTGATTTTGTGAAGCTTTTCGACGGAAAATGGATTTCGTCGAAGATTTTTGACTGAAAATGTATTCCGTCGAAAACGGTTGAATAAAATAAATGCAAAAGAAAATGATTTTGTGAAGTTTTTCGACGGAAAATGGATTCCGTAGAAAATGGATGAATAAAATAAATGCAAAAGAAATTGATTTGGTGAAGTTATTTGACGGAAAATGGATTCCGTCGAAGATTTTTGACGGAAAATGCATTCCGTCGAAAATGAATGAATTAAGTTAATGCAAAAGAAATTTATTTTGTGAAGTTTTTCAACGGAAAATGAATTCCGTCGAACATGGATTAATAAAATAAATGCAAAAGAAATTGATTTTGTGAAGTTTTTCGACGGAAAACAAATTCCATCGAAAACAGATGAATAAAATAAATCCAAAAGAAATTGATTTTGTGAAGTTTTTCGACGGAAAATGGATTCCGTAGAAGATTTTTGACGGAAAATGGATTCCGTCGAAGATTTTGGACGGAAAATGAATTCCGTCGAAAATGGATGAATAAAATAAACGCAAAAGAAATTGATTTTGTGAAGTTTTTCGACGGAAAATTGATTCCGTCGAAGATTTTGGACGGAAAATGAATTCCGTCGAAAATGGATGAATAAAATAAATGCAAAAGAAATTGATTTTATGAAGTTTTTCGACGAAAAATGTATTCCGTCGCAAACGGATTAATAAAATAAATGGAAAAGAAATTGATTTTTAGAAGAATTTTAACGGAAAACGAATTCCGTCGAAAACGGATGAATAAAATAAATGCAAAAGAAATTGATTTTGTGAAGTTTTTCGACGGAAAATGGTTTCCGTCGAAGATTTTTGACGGAAAATGAATTCCGTCGAAAATGGATGAATAAAATAAATGCCAAAGAAATTGATTTTATTAAGTTTTACGACGAAAAATGGATTCCGTCGAATTTTTTGACGAAAAAAGTATTCCGTCGAAAACGGATGACTAAAATATATACAAAAGAAATTGATTTTGTGAAGTTTTTCGACGGAAAACAAATTCCGTCGAAAATGGATGAATAAAATAAATGGAAAAGAAATTGTTTTTGTGAAGATTTTTGACGGAAAATGGATTCCGTCGAAGATTTTTGACGAAAAATGAATTCCATCGAAAACGGATGAATAAAATAAATGCAAAAAAAATTGATTTTGTGAAGTTTTTCGACGGAAAATGGATTCGGTCGAAGATTTTTGACGGAAAATGTATTCCGTCGAAAACGGATGAATAAAATAAATGCAAAAGAAATTGATTTTGTTAAGTTTTTCGACGGAAAAAGAATTGCGTCGAAAATGGATTAATAAAATAAATGCAAAATAAATTGATTTTTTAAAGTTTTTTGACGGAAAATGAATTTCGTAGAAATTTTTGATGGAAAATGGATTCCGTCGAAGATTTTTGACGGAAAATGAATTCCGTCTAAAACGGATGAATAATATAAATGCAAAAGAAATTGATTTTGTGAAGTTTTTCGACGGAAAATGGATTCCGTCGAAGATTTTTTGGACGGAAAATGAATTCCGTCGAAAATGGATGAATAAAATAAATGCAAAAGAAATTGATTTTGTGAAGTTTTTCGACGGAAAACAAATTCCGTCGAAATGGATGAATAAAATAAATGCAAAAGAAATTTATTTTGTGAAGTTTTTCGACGGAAAATGGATTCCGTAGAAGATTTTGGACGGAAAATGGATTCCGTCGAAGACTTTTGACGTAAAATGAATTCCATCGAAAACGGATGAATAAAATAAATGCAAAAGAAATTGATTTTGTGACGATTTTCGACTGAAAACGGATTCCGTCGAAAATGGATGAATAAAATAAATGGAAAAGAAATTGTTTTTGTGAAGATTTTTGACGGAAAATGGATTCCGTCGAAGATTTTTGACGAAAAATGAATTCCATCGAAAACGGATGAATAAAATAAATGCAAAAAAAAATTGATTTTGTGAAGTTTTTCGACGGAAAATGGATTCGGTCGAAGATTTTTGACGGAAAATGTATTCCGTCGAAAACGGATGAATAAAATAAATGCAAAAGAAATTGATTTTGTTACGTTTTTCGACGGAAAAAGAATTGCGTCGAAAATGGATTAATAAAATAAATGCAAAAGAAATTGATTTTTTGAAGTTTTTCGACGGAAAATGAATTTCGTAGAAGATTTTTGATGGAAAATGGATTCCGTCGAAGATTTTTGTCAGAAAATGAATTCCGTCAAAAACGGATGAATAATATAAATGCAAAAGAAATTGATTTTTTGAAGTTTTTCGACGGAAAATAGATTCCGTCGAAGATTTTTGACGGAAAATGAATTCCGTCGAAAATGGATGAATAAAATAAATGCAAAAGAAATTGATTTTGTGAAGTTTTTCGACGGAAAACAAATTCCGTCGAAAATGGATGAATAAAATAAATGCAAAAGAAATTTATTTTGTGAAGTTTTTCAACGGAAAATGGATTCCGTAGAAGATTTTGAACGGAAAATGGATTCCGTCGAAGACTTTTGACGTAAAATGAATTCCATCGAAAACGGATGAATAAAATAAATGCAAAAGAAATTGATTTTGTGACGATTTTCGACTGAAAACGGATTCCGTCGAAAATGGATGAATAAAATAAATGCAAAAGAAATTGGTTTTGTGAAGTTTTTCGACGGAAAATGGATTCCGTCGAAGATTTTTGACGGAAAATGTATTCCATCGAAAATGGATGAATTAAATTAATGCAAAAGAAATTGATTTTGTGAAGTTTTTCGACGGAAAACAAATTCCGTCGAAAACAGATGAATAAAATAAATCCAAAAGAAATTGATTTTGTGAAGTTTTTCGACGGAAAATGGATTCCATAGAAGATTTTTGACGGAAAATGGATTCCGTCGAAGATTTTTGATGGAAAATGGATTTCGTCGAAAACGGATGAATAAAATAAATGCAAAAGAAATTGATTTTGTGAAGTTGTTCGACGGAAAATGGATTCCGTCGAAGATTTTTGACGGAAAATGAATTCCGTCGAAAATGGATGAATAAAATAAATGCAAAAGAAATTGATTTTGTGAAGCTTTTCGACGGAAAATGGATTTCGTCGAAGATTTTTGCCTGAAAATGTATTCCGTCGAAAACGGTTGAATAAAATAAATGCAAAAGAAAATGATTTTGTGAAGTTTTTCGACGGAAAATGGATTCAGTAGAAAATGGATGAATAAAATAAATGCAAAAGAAATTGATTTTGTGAAGTTATTTGACGGAAAATGGATTCCGTCGAAGATTTTTGACGGAAAATGTATTCCGTCGAAAATGAATGAATTAAGTTAATGCAAAAGAAATTTATTTTGTGAAGTTTTTCAACGGAAAATGAATTCCGTCGAACATGGATTAATAAAATAAATGCAAAAGAAATTGATTTTGTGAAGTTTTTCGACGGAAAATAAATTCCGTCGAAAACAGATGAATAAAATAGATGCAAAAGAAATTGATTTTGTGAAGTTTTTCGACGGAAAATGGATTCCGTAGAAGATTTTTGACGGAAAATGGATTTCGTCGAAGATTTTGGACGGAAAATGAATTCCGTCGAAAATGGATGAATAAAATAAACGCAAAAGAAATTGATTTTGTGAAGTTTTTCGATGGAAAATGGATTCCGTCGAAGATTTTGGACGGAAAATGAATTCCGTCGAAAATGGATGAATAAAATAAATGCAAAAGAAATTGATTTTATGAAGTTTTTCGACGAAAAATGTATTCCGTCGCAAACGGATTAATAAAATAAATGGAAAAGAAATTGATTTTTAGAAGAATTTTAACGGAAAACGAATTCCGTCGAAAACGGATGAATAAAATAAATGCAAAAGAAATTGATTTTGTGAAGTTTTTCGACGGAAAATGGTTTCCGTCGAAGATTTTTGACGGAAAATGAATTCCGTCGAAAATGGATGAATAAAATAAATGCCAAAGAAATTGATTTTATTAAGTTTTACGACGAAAAATGGATTCCGTCGAAGATTTTTGACGAAAAATGTATTCCGTCGAAAACGGATGACTAAAATATATGCAAAAGAAATTATTTTGTGAAGTTTTTCGACGGAAAAAGAATTTCGTCGAAAACGGATTAATAAAATAAATGCAAAAGAAATTGATTATTTGAAGTTTTTCGACGGAAAATGGATTCCGTAGAAGATTTTTGATGGAAAATGGATTTCGTCGAAGATTTTTGATGGAATATGGATTTCGTCGAAAACGGATGAATAAAATAAATGCAAAAGAAATTGATTTTGTGAAGTTTTTCGACGGAAAATGGATTCCGTCGAAGATTTTTGACGGAAAATGAATTCCATCGAAAACGGATGAATAAAATAAATGCAAAAGAAATTGATTTTGTGAAGCTTTTCGACGGAAAATGGATTTCGTCGAAGATTTTTGACTGAAAATGTATTCCGTCGAAAACGGTTGAATAAAATAAATGCAAAAGAAATTGATTTTCTGAAGTTTTTCGACGGAAAACGGATTCCGTCAAGAATGGATGAATAAAATAAATGCAAAAGAAATTGATTTTATGAAGTTTTTCGACGAAAAATGTATTCCGTCGAAGATTTTTGACGAAAAATGAATTCCGTCGAAAATGGATGAATAAAATAAATGCAAAAGAAATTGATTTTATCCAGTTTTTCGACGCAAGATGTATTCCGTCGAAAACGGATTAATAAAATAAATGTAAAAGAAATTGATTTTGTGAAGATTTTTAACGGAAAATGAATTCCGTCGAAAATGAAGTTTTTCGACGGAAAATGGATTCCGTAGAAGATTTTTGACGGAAAATGGTTTCCGTGGAAGATTTTTGATGGAAAATGAATTCCTTCGAAAACGGATGAATAAAATAAATGAAAAAGAAATTGATTTTGTGAAGATTTTTAACGGAAAATGAATTCCGTCGAAAATGAAGTTTTTCGACGGAAAATGGATTCCGTAGAAGATTTTTGACGGAAAATGGTTTCCGTGGAAGATTTTTGATGGAAAATGAATTCCTTCGAAAACGGATGAATAAAATAAATGCATAAGAAATTGATTTTCTGAAGTTTTTCGATGAAAAATGGATTCCGTCGAACATTTTTGAAGAAAAATGTATTCCGTCGAAAACAGATGAATAAAATAAATGCAAAAGAAATTGATTTTGTGAATTTTTTTGACGGAAAACAAATTCCGTCGAAAACGGATGAATAAAATAAATGCGAAAGAAATTGTTTGTGTGAAGATTTTTGACGGAAAATTGATTCCGTCGAAGATTTTTGACGGAAAATGAATTCTATCGAAAACGGATGAATAAAATAAATGCAAAAGAAATTGATTTTGTGAAGTTTTTCGACGGAAAATGGATTAGGTCGAAGATTTTTTACGGAAAATGTATTCCGTCGAAAACGGATGAATAAATAAATGCAAAACAAATTGATTTTGTGATGTTTTTCGACGGAAAAAGAATTGCGTCGAAAACGGATTAATAAAATAAATGCAAAAGAAATTGATTTTTTGAAGTTTTTTGACGGAAAATGGATTCCGTCGAAGATTTTTGACGGAAAATGAATTTCACCGGAAACAGATGAATAAAAAAAATGCAAAAGAAATTGATTTTGTGAAGTTTTTCGACGGAAAATGGATTCCGTCGAAGATTTTAGACGGAAAATGAATTCCGTCGAAAATGGATAAATAAAATAAATGCAAAAGAAATTGATTTTGTGAAGTTTTTCGACAGAAAAAAAATTTCGTTGAAAACGGAATAATAAAATAAATGCAAAAGAAATTGATTTTATGAAGTTTTTCGTTGGAAAATGGATTCCGTAGAAGACTTTTGATGGAAAATGGATTTGGTCGAAAACGGATGAATAAAATAAATGCAAAAGAAATTGATTTTGGGAAGTTTTTTGACGGAAAATGGATTCCGTCGAAGATTTTTGACGGAAAATGAATTTCACCGAAAACGGATGAATAAAATAAATGCAAAAGAAATTGATTTTGCGAAGTTTTTCGACGGAAAATGGATTCCGTCGAAGATTTTTGACGGAAAATGAATTCCATCGAAAACGGATTAATAAAATAAATGCAAAAGAAATTGATTTTGTGAAGATTTTTGACGGAAAATGAATTCCGTCGAAAAAGGATGAATAAAATAAATGCAAAAGAAATTGATTTTGCGAAGTTTTTCGACGGAAAATGGATTCCGTCGAAGATTTTTGACAGAAAATGAATTCCGTCGAAAATGGATGAATAAAATAAATGCAATAGAAATTGATTTGATGAAGTTTTTCGACGAAAAATGGATTCTGTCGAAGACTTTTGACGAAAAATGTATTCCGTCGAAAACGGATGACTAAAATAAATGCAAAAGAAATTGATTTTGTGAAATTTTTCGACGGTAAAAGGATTTCGTCGAAAACGGATGAATAAAATAAATGCAAAGAAAATTGATTTTGTGAGTTTTTCGACGCAAAATGGATCCGTCGAAGATTTTTGACGAAAAATGTATTCCGTCGAAAACGGATAAATAAAATAAATGCAAAAGAAATTGATTTTGTGAAGATTTTTGACGGAAAATGAATTCCGTCGAAAACGGATGAATAAAATAAATTCATAAGAAATTGATTTTGTGATGTTTTTCGACGAAAAATGGATTCCGTCGAAGATTTTTGACGGAAAATGAATTCCGTCGAAAATGGATGAATAAAATAAATGCAAAAGAAATTGATTTTATGAAAATTTTCGACGAAAAATGGATTCCGTCAAAGATTTTTGATAGAAAATGTATTCCGTCGAAAATGAATGAATTAAATTAGTGCAAAAGAAATTTATTTTGTGAAGTTTTTCAACGGAAAATGAATTCCGTCGAACTTGGATTAATAAAGTAAATGTAAAAGAAATTGATTTTTTGAAGTTTTTCGACGAAAAATGGATTCCGTAGAAGATTTTTGATGGAAAATGGATTCCGTCGAAAACGGATTAATAAAATAAATGCAAAGAATATTGATTTTGTGAGTTTTTCGACGCAAAATGGATTCCGTCGAAGATTTTTGATGGAAAATGTATTTCGTCGAAAATGGATGAATTAAATTAATGCAAAAGAAATTTATTTTGTGAAGTTTTTCGACGGAAAATGAATTTCGTCGAAAATGGATGAATAAAATAAATGCAAAAGAAATTGATATTGTGAAATTTTTCGATGGAAAACGGATTCCGTCGAAGATTTTTGACGAAAAATGTATTCCGTCGAAAACGGATGAATAAAATAAATGCAAAAGAAATTGATTTTGGGAAGTTTTTCGACGGAAAAAGGATTCCGTCAAAGATTTTTGACGGAAAATGAATTCAATCGAAAACGGATGAATAAAATAAATGCAAAAGAAATTGATTTTGTGAAGTTTTTCGACAGAAAATGGATTCCGTCGAAGATTTTTGACGTAAAATGAATTCCGTCGAAAATGGATGAATATAATAAATGCAAAAGAAATTGATTTTGTGAAGTTTTTGGACGGAAAAGAAATTCCGTTGAAAACGGATGAATAAAATAAATGCAAAAGAAATTGATTTTATGAGGTTTTTCAACGAAAAATGGATTCCGTCTATGATTTTTGACGAAAAATGTATTTCGTCGAAAATGGATGAATAAAATAAATGCAAAAGAAATTAATTTTGTGAAGTTTTTCGACGGAAAAAGAATTTCGTCGAAAACGGAATAATAAAATAAATGCAAAAGAAATTGATTTTTTGAAGTTTTTCGACGGAAAATCGATTCCGTAGAAGATTTTTTATGGAAAATGGATTCCGATAAATGCAAAAGAAATTGATTTTGGGAAGTTTTTCGACGGAAAATGGATTCCGTCAAAGATTTTTGACGGAAAATGAATTCCATCTAAAACGGATGAATAAAATAAATGCAAAAGAAATTGATTTTGTGTAGTTTTTCGACGGAAAATGGATTCCGTCGAAGATTTTTGACGTAAAATGAATTCCGTCGAAAATGGATAAATATAATAATTGCAAAAGAAATTGATTTTGTGAAGTTTTTGGACGGAAAACAAATTCCGTTGAAAATAGATGAATAAAATAAATGCAAAAGAAATTGATTTTATGAGGTTTTTCGACGAAAAAAGGATTCCGTCGAAGATTTTTGACGCAAAATGTATTCCGTCGAAAACGGATGATTAAAATAAATGCAAAAGAACTTGATTTTGTGAAGTTTTTCGACGGAAAAAGAATTTCGTCAAAAACGGAATAATAAAATAAATGCAAAAGAAATTGATTTTTTGAAGTTTTTCGACGGAAAATGGATTCCGTAGAAGATTTTTGATGGAAAATGGATTCCGTCGAAGATTTTTGACGGAAAATGAATTCCGTCGAAAACTGATGAATAAAATAAATGCAAAAGAAATGGACTTTATGAAGTTTTTTGACGAAAAATGGATTCCGTTGAAGATTTTTGACGAAAAATGTTTTCCGTCGAAAACGGATTAATAAAATAAAAGCAAAAGAAATTGATTTTGTGAAGATTTATGTCCGAAAATGAATTCCGTCGAAAATGGATGAATAAAATTAATGCAAAAGAAATTGATTTTGTGAAGTTTTTCGACGGAAAATGGATTCCGTCGAAGATTTTTGACAGAAAATGAATTCCGTAAAAAATGGATGAATAAAATGAATGCAAAAGAAATTGATTTTTTGAAGTTTTTCGACGAAAAATGGATTCGGTCGAAGATTTTTGACGAAAAATGTATTCCGTCGAAAACGGATGACTAAAATATATGCAAAAGAAATTGATTTTGTGAAGTTTTTCGACGGAAAAAGGATTCCGTCGAAGATTTTTGACGGAAAATGAATTCGGTCGAAAATGGATGAATAAAATAAATGCAAAAGAAATTGATTTTGTGAAGATTTTTGACGGAAAATGGATTCCGTCGAAGATTTTTGACGGAAAATGAATTCCATCAAAAATGGATGAATAAAATAAATGCAAAAGAAATTGATTTTATGAAGATTTTCGACGAAAAATGGATTCCGTCGAAGATTTTTGACGGAAAATGAATTCGGTCGAAAATGGATGAATAAAATAAATGCAAAAGAAATAGATTTTGTGAAGTTTTTCGACGGAAAATGGATTCCGTCGAAGATTTTTGAAGGAAAATGAATTCCATCGAAAATGGATGATTAAAATAAATGCAAAAGAAATTGATTTTGTGAAGTTTTTCGACGGAAAATGGATTCCGTCGAAGATTTTGGACGGAAAATGAATTCCGTCGAAAATGGATGAATAAATTAAATGCAAAAGAAATTGATTTTATGAAGTTTTTCGATGAAAAATGGATTCCGTCGAAGATTTTTGACGAAAAATGTATTCCGTCGAAAATGGATGAATAAAATAAATGTAAAAGAAATTGATTTTGTGAAGTTTTACGACGGAAAAAGAATTTCGTCGAAAACGGATTAATAAAATAAATGCAAAAGAAATTGATTTTGTGAAATTTTTCGACGGAAAATGGATTCCGTTGAAGATTTTTGACGGAAAATGAATTCAGTCGAAAATGGATGAATAAAATAAATGCAAAAGAAATTGATTTTGTGAAGTTTTTCGACGGGAAATGGATTCCGTCGAAGATTTTTGACGGAAAATGAATTTAGTCGAAAATGGATGAATAAAATAAATGCAAAAGAAATTGATTTGATGAAAATTTTCGACTAAAAATGGATTCCGTCGAAGATTTTTGACGAAAAAAGTATTCCATCGAAAACGGATGACTAAAATAAATACAAAAGAAATTGATTTTGTGAATTTTTTCGACGGAAAATAGATTCCGTCGAAGATTTTTGACGGAAAATGTATTCCGTCGAAAACGGATGACTAAAATATATGCAAAAGAAATTGATTTTGTGAAGTTTTTCGACGGAAAATGGTTTCCGTCGAAGATTTTTGACGGAAAACGAATTCCGTCGAAAATGGATGAATAAAATAAATGCCAAAGAAATTGATTTTATTAAGTTTTACGACGAAAAATGGATTCCGTCGAATATTTTTGACGAAAAATGTATTCCGTCGAAAACGGATGACTAAAATATATGCAAAAGAAATTGATTTTGTGAAGTTTTTCGACGGAAAACAAATTCCGTCGAAAATGGATGAATAAAATAAATGGAAAAGAAATTGTTTTTGTGAAGATTTTTGACGGAAAATGGATTCCGTCGAAGATTTTTGACGAAAAATGAATTCCATCGAAAATGGATGAATAAAATAAATGCAAAAAAAATTGATTTTGTGAAGTTTTTCGACGGAAAATGGATTCCGTCGAAGATTTTTGACGGAAAATGTATTCCGTCGAAAACGGATGAATAAAATAAATGCAAAAGAAATTGATTTTGTTACGTTTTTCGACGGAAAAAGAATTGCGTCGAAAATGGATTAATAAAATAAATGCAAAAGAAATTGATTTTTTGAAGTTTTTCGACGGAAAATGAATTTCGTAGAAGATTTTTGATGGAAAATGGATTCCGTCGAAGATTTTTGACAGAAAATGAATTCCGTCAAAAACGGATGAATAATATAAATGCAAAAGAAATTGATTTTGTGAAGTTTTTCGACGGAAAATAGATTCCGTCGAAGATTTTGGACGGAAAATGAATTCCGTCGAAAATGGATGAATAAAATAAATGCAAAAGAAATTGATTTTGTGAAGTTTTTCGACGGAAAACAAATTCCGTCGAAAATGGATGAATAAAATAAATGCAAAAGAAATTTATTTTGTGAAGTTTTTCGACGGAAAATGGATTCCGTAGAAGATTTTGGACGGAAAATGGATTCCGTCGAAGACTTTTGACGTAAAATGAATTCCATCGAAAACGGATGAATAAAATAAATGCAAAAGAAATTGATTTTGTGACGATTTTCGACTGAAAACGGATTCCGTCGAAAATGGATGAATAAAATAAATGCAAAAGAAATTGGTTTTGTGAAGTTTTTCGACGGAAAATGGATTTCGTCGAAGATCTTTGACGGAAAATGTATTCCATCGAAAATGGATGAATTAAATTAATGCAAAAGAAATTGATTTTGTGAAGTTTTTCGACGGAAAACAAATTCCGTCGAAAACAGATGAATAAAATAAATCCAAAAGAAATTGATTTTGTGAAGTTTTTCGACCGAAAATGGATTCCATAGAAGATTTTTGACGGAAAATGGATTCCGTCGAAGATTTTTGATGGAAAATGGATTTCGTCGAAAACGGATGAATAAAATAAATGCAAAAGAAATTGATTTTGTGAAGTTTTTCGACGGAAAATGGATTCCGTCGAAGATTTTTGACGGAAAATGGATTCCGTCGAAGATTTTTGACGGAAAATGAATTCCGTCGAAAATGGATGAATAAAATAAATGCAAAAGAAATTGATTTTGTGAAGCTTTTCGACGGAAAATGGATTTCGTCGAAGATTTTTGCCTGAAAATGTATTCCGTCGAAAACGGTTGAATAAAATAAATGCAAAAGAAAATGATTTTGTGAAGTTTTTCGACGGAAAATGGATTCCGTAGAAAATGGATGAATAAAATAAATGCAAAAGAAATTGATTTGGTGAAGTTATTTGACGGAAAATGGATTCCGTCGAAGATTTTTGACGGAAAATGCATTCCGTCGAAAATGAATGAATTAAGTTAATGCAAAAGAAATTTATTTTGTGAAGTTTTTCAACGGAAAATGAATTCCGTCGAACATGGATTAATAAAATAAATGCAAAAGAAATTGATTTTGTGAAGTTTTTCGACGGAAAACAAATTCCATCGAAAACAGATGAATAAAATAAATCCAAAAGAAATTGATTTTGTGAAGTTTTTCGACGGAAAATGGATTCCGTAGAAGATTTTTGACGGAAAATGGATTCCGTCGAAGATTTTGGACGGAAAATGAATTCCGTCGAAAATGGATGAATAAAATAAACGCAAAAGAAATTGATTTTGTGAAGTTTTTCGACGGAAAATTGATTCCGTCGAAGATTTTGGACGGAAAATGAATTCCGTCGAAAATGGATGAATAAAATAAATGCAAAAGAAATTGATTTTATGAAGTTTTTCGACGAAAAATGTATTCCGTCGCAAACGGATTAATAAAATAAATGGAAAAGAAATTGATTTTTAGAAGAATTTTAACGGAAAACGAATTCCGTCGAAAACGGATGAATAAAATAAATGCAAAAGAAATTGATTTTGTGAAGTTTTTCGACGGAAAATGGTTTCCGTCGAAGATTTTTGACGGAAAATGAATTCCGTCGAAAATGGATGAATAAAATAAATGCCAAAGAAATTGATTTTATTAAGTTTTACGACGAAAAATGGATTCCGTCGAAGATTTTTGACGAAAAATGTATTCCGTCGAAAACGGATGACTAAAATATATGCAAAAGAAATTGATTTTGTGAAGTTTTTCGACGGAAAACAAATTCCGTCGAAAATGGATGAATAAAATAAATGGAAAAGAAATTGTTTTTGTGAAGATTTTTGACGGAAAATGGATTCCGTCGAAGATTTTTGACGAAAAATGAATTCCATCGAAAACGGATGAATAAAATAAATGCAAAAAAATTGATTTTGTGAAGTTTTTCGACGGAAAATGGATTCGGTCGAAGATTTTTGACGGAAAATGTATTCCGTCGAAAACGGATGAATAAAATAAATGCAAAAGAAATTGATTTTGTTACGTTTTTCGACGGAAAAAGAATTGCGTCGAAAATGGATTAATAAAATAAATGCAAAAGAAATTGATTTTTTGATGTTTTTCGACGGAAAATGAATTTCGTAGAAGATTTTTGATGGAAAATGGATTCCGTCGAAGATTTTTGTCAGAAAATGAATTCCGTCAAAAACGGATGAATAATACAAATGCAAAAGAAATTGATTTTGTGAAGTTTTTCGACGGAAAATAGATTCCGTCGAAGATTTTTGACGGAAAATGAATTCCGTCGAAAATGGATGAATAAAATAAATGCAAAAGAAATTGATTTTGTGAAGTTTTTCGACGGAAAACAAATTCCGTCGAAAATGGATGAATAAAATAAATGCAAAAGAAATTTATTTTGTGAAGTTTTTCGACGGAAAATGGATTCCGTAGAAGATTTTGGACGGAAAATGGATTCCGTCGAAGACTTTTGACGTAAAATGAATTCCATCGAAAACGGATGAATAAAATAAATGCAAAAGAAATTGATTTTGTGACGATTTTCGACTGAAAACGGATTCCGTCGAAAATGGATGAATAAAATAAATGCAAAAGAAATTGGTTTTGTGAAGTTTTTCGACGGAAAATGGATTCCGTCGAAGATTTTTGACGGAAAATGTATTCCATCGAAAATGGATGAATTAAATTAATGCAAAAGAAATTGATTTTGTGAAGTTTTTCGACGGAAAACAAATTCCGTCGAAAACAGATGAATAAAATAAATCCAAAAGAAATTGATTTTGTGAAGTTTTTCGACGGAAAATGGATTCCATAGAAGATTTTTGACGGAAAATGGATTCCGTCGAAGATTTTTGATGGAAAATGGATTTCGTCGAAAACGGATGAATAAAATAAATGCAAAAGAAATTGATTTGACGGAAAATGGATTCCGTCGAAGATTTTTGACGGAAAATGGATTCCGTCGAAGATTTTTGACGGAAAATGAATTCCGTCGAAAATGGATGAATAAAATAAATGCAAAAGAAATTGATTTTGTGAAGCTTTTCGACGGAAAATGGATTTCGTCGAAGATTTTTGACTGAAAATGTATTCCGTCGAAAACGGTTGAATAAAATAAATGCAAAAGAAAATGATTTTGTGAAGTTTTTCGACGGAAAATGGATTCCGTAGAAAATGGATGAATAAAATAAATGCAAAAGAAATTGATTTTGTGAAGTTATTTGACGGAAAATGGATTCCGTCGAAGATTTTTGACGGAAAATGTATTCCGTCGAAAATGAATGAATTAAGTTAATGCAAAAGAAATTTATTTTGTGAAGTTTTTCAACGGAAAATGAATTCCGTCGAACATGGATTAATAAAATAAATGCAAAAGAAATTGATTTTGTGAAGTTTTTCGACGGAAAACAAATTCCGTCGAAAACAGATGAATAAAATAGATCCAAAAGAAATTGATTTTGTGAAGTTTTTCGACGGAAAAAGGATTCCGTAGAAGATTTTTGACGGAAAATGGATTCCGTCGAAGATTTTGGACGGAAAATGAATTCCGTCGAAAATGGATGAATAAAATAAACGCAAAAGAAATTGATTTTGTGAAGTTTTTCGACGGAAAATGGATTCCGTCGAAGATTTTGGACGGAAAATGAATTCCGTCGAAAATGGATGAATAAAATAAATGCAAAAGAAATTGATTTTATGAAGTTTTTCGACGAAAAATGTATTCCGTCGCAAACGGATTAACAAAATAAATGGAAAAGAAATTGATTTTGAGAAGAATTTTAACGGAAAATGAATTCCGTCGAAAACGGATGAATAAAATAAATGCAAAAGAAATTGATTTTGTGAAGTTTTTCGACGGAAAATGGTTTCCGTCGAAGATTTTTGACGGAAAATGAATTCCGTCGAAAATGGATGAATAAAATAAATGCCAAAGAAATTGATTTTATTAAGTTTTACGACGAAAAATGGATTCCGTCGAAGATTTTTGACGAAAAATGTATTCCGTCGAAAACGGATGACTAAAATATATGCAAAAGAAATTATTTTGTGAAGTTTTTCGACGGAAAAAGAATTTCGTCGAAAATGGATTAATAAAATAAATGCAAAAGAAATTGATTATTTGATTTTTTACGTTTTTCGATTGCGTCGAAAATGGATTAATAAAATAAATGAGTTTTTCCGTAGAAGATTTTTGATGGAAAATGGATTCCGTCGTCGAGATTGCAAAAGAAATTGATTTTGTGAAGTTTTTCGACGGAAAATGGATTCCGTCGAAGATTTTTTGATTCCGTCGAAAATGGATAAAATAAATGCAAAAGAAATTGATTTTTGAAGTTTTTCGACGGAAAATGGATTCCGGAAGATTTTTGACGGAAAATGGATTCCGTTTTTGACGGAAAATGTCGAAAACGGATGAATAAAATAAATGCAAAAGAAATTGATTTTGTGAAGTTTTTCGACGGAAAATGGATTTTCGAGTTTTTGACGGAAAATGGATTCGTCGAAGATTTTTGACGGAAAATGATTCCATCGAAAACGGATGAATTAAATGCAAAAGAAAATGGAAAACAAATTCCGTCGAATGAATAAATGCAAAAGAAAAATAAATGCAAAAGAAAATTGATTTTGTGAAGCTTTTCGACGAATAAAATAAATGCAAAAGAAAAAATGGATGGATTTCGTCGAAGATTTTTGACTGAAAATGTATTCCGTCGAAAACGGTTGAATAAAATAAATGCAAAAGAAAATGATTTTGTGAAGTTTTTCGACGGAAAATGGATTCCGTAGAAAATGGATGAATAAAATAAATGCAAAAGAAATTGATTTTGTGAAGTTATTTGACGGAAAATGGATTCCGTCAAAGATTTTTGACGGAAAATGTATTCCGTCGAAAATGAATGAATTAAGTTAATGCAAAAGAAATTTATTTTGTGAAGTTTTTCAACGGAAAATGAATTCCGTCGAACATGGATTAATAAAATAAATGCAAAAGAAATTGATTTTGTGAAGTTTTTCGACGGAAAACAAATTCCGTCGAAAACAGATGAATAAAATAGATCCAAAAGAAATTGATTTTGTGAAGTTTTTCGACGGAAAATGGATTCCGTAGAAGATTTTTGACGGAAAATGGATTCCGTCGAAGATTTTGGACGGAAAATGAATTCCGTCGAAAATGGATGAATAAAATAAAAACAAAAGAAATTGATTTTGTGAAGTTTTTCGACGGAAAATGGATTCCGTCGAAGATTTTGGACGGAAAATGAATTCCGTCGAAAATGGATGAATAAAATAAATGCAAAAGAAATTGATTTTATGAAGTTTTTCGACGAAAAATGTATTCCGTCGCAAATGGATTAATAAAATAAATGGAAAAGAAATTGATTTTGAGAAGAATTTTAACGGAAAATGAATTCCGTCGAAAACGGATGAATAAAATAAATGCAAAAGAAATTGATTTTGTGAAGTTTTTCGACGGAAAATGGTTTCCGTCGAAGATTTTTGACGGAAAATGAATTCCGTCGAAAATGGATGAATAAAATAAATGCCAAAGAAATTGATTTTATTAAGTTTTACGACGAAAAATGGATTCCGTCGAAGATTTTTGACGAAAAATGTATTCCGTCGAAAACGGATGACTAAAATATATGCAAAAGAAATTATTTTGTGAAGTTTTTCGACGGAAAAAGAATTTCGTCGAAAACGGATTTATAAAACAAATGCAAAAGAAATTGATTATTTGAAGTTTTTCGACGGAAAATGGATTCCGTAGAAGATTTTTGATGGAAAATGGATTTCGTCGAAGATTTTTGATGGAATATGGATTTCGTCGAAAACGGATGAAAAAAATAAATGCAAAAGAAATTGATTTTGTGAAGTTTTTCGACGGAAAATGGATTCCGTCGAAGATTTTTGACGGAAAATGAATTCCATCGAAAACGGATGAATAAAATAAATGCAAAAGAAATTGATTTTGTGAAGCTTTTCGACGGAAAATGGACTTCGTCGAAATTTTTGACTGAAAATGTATTCCGTCGAAAACGGTTGAATAAAATAAATGCAAAAGAAATTGATTTTGTGAAGTTTTTCGACGGAAAACGGATTCCGTCGAGAATGGATGAATAAAATAAATGCAAAAGAAATTGATTTTATGAAGTTTTTCGACGAAAAATGTATTCCGTCGAAGATTTTTGACGGAAAATGAATTCCGTCGAAAATGGATGAATAAAATAAATGCAAAAGAAATTGATTTTATCAAGTTTTTCGACGCAAAATGTATTCCGTCGAAAACGGATTAATAAAATAAGTGTAAAAGAAATTGATTTTGTGAAGATTTTTAACGGAAAATGAATTCCGTCGAAAATGAAGTTTTTCGACGGAAAATGGATTCCGTAGAAGATTTTTGACGGAAAATGGTTTCCGTGGAAGATTTTTGATGGAAAATGAATTCCTTCGAAAACGGATGAATAAAATAAATGCAAAAGAAATTGATTTTGTGAAGTTTTTCGACAGAAAATGGATTCCGTCGAAAATGGATGAATAAAATTAATGCATAAGAAATTGATTTTATGAAGTTTTTCGATGAAAAATGGATTCCGTCGAACATTTTTGAAGAAAAATGTATTCCGTCGAAAACAGATGAATAAAATAAATGCAAAAGAAATTGATTTTGTGAATTTTTTTGATGGAAAACAAATTCCGTCGAAAATGGATGAATAAAATAAATGCGAAAGAAATTGTTTTTGTGAAGATTTTTGACGGAAAATTGATTCCGTCGAAGATTTTTGACGGAAAATGAATTCCATCGAAAACGAATGAATAAAATAAATGCAAAAGAAATTGATTTTGTGAAGTTTTTCGACGGAAAATGGATTCGGTCGAATATTTTTTACGGAAAATGTATTCCGTCGAAAACGGATGAATAAATATATGCAAAACAAATTGATTTTGTGATGTTT
>JAVKPL010002904.1:0-18652 GCA_032173675.1 Gastrolobium villosum
GTGTATGTTTTGTTTTGTGCCTCGTTAGTTACATCTATGCTTCACTTTAAAGTTGATTTAAGTTGAAGGTGGAGGTATATAATGGCTTGATTCACTTTAAATAAGTAATATACTAGGATTCCCAACCCCACCCCTTTAAAAAAACAAAAAAACAAAAAAACAAAAATCTATTTGGACATAATTCAAGAATAATAAGTGAAAGGAATGTGTTACCAAAAAAAAAAAGTGAAAGGAATGAAGGATTAAGGATCACCCACCATCCTTGAGTTATAGAGCATATCATATGAACTAGCGGTAATATAACATTTAACATGAAATTATAATAACAGAACTACAACCCTGAACTTTTATGTTCTTGCAACTAAAAGATATATAAGAACAGATGCCATAGAAATGGATGGTAATGGACCGTTGAGATTCGCTAAATAACCAAAATATTTTGAAATTCTTAATTGAAATAGAATCATCATTATCAATAATTTCGAAACAAACGTAGTTTTTTAAAGATTAGGGTAATACACACACATTGCACTTCCCAGGCCATTATCCATCGATTGCAAAATATTAAATTACGAAAAATGTATATTATCAGTGGCATACAGTTAAAAAACAAAATTTTGATGAAATTGGCATAAAACCAAAAAAACGATTACACTAACAATGTCCTCGGACAACATCCTAACGGTGATGGACCAACAGTATCATCCAAAACTTACATCATCTTGAATGGTACCAATCTCCAAGTTAAAGCCATATAGAAATTTAAAAACCTACAATTAAGCAGCACCCTTTCCCTTCTTCCTCTGGATTTTCTTCATATAAAATACCATTTGCTACCTCGCAGAATGTACCTACCCAATTCAGAAAGAAAAAAGGAACAGTAAACAACAAAAACAAATATGAAGTTAGCTAAAAACAACATGTTCTAATCTAACACACAGTTTAAGCATAAGCATACCCATCAGCTCTGCCACATTGACCAGGGCGAGAAGAAATACAAGCCAGCAATCGGCCACCACCAAACTGCTCTTCAATGTGGGGATCAAGCGTGCGATCTTTCTGGCGCTTCTCGATTTCTCTCTGCACATGGTTACTTTTCTTAGTTTCTTCAGCAGCAGCTTCACCCTCCTGCAAGTTTGACATCAAAGGACCAGGAAAAACACCTCAATTTTGAGAGAAAAGTCAACAACTGCTACAAAGGAGAATGCAGGCTGTGTAATCCAAATAATAATAACATAAAGTACCATTCATGGCAAATATATTTAGTTTATTCATGGAAATAATAGTACAAGAATGGGTATTATGCATTACATATTAAAGATTTGTCCCAGCAAATAATCATGATTTTAATTATGAATTACAGTTTTGTGGAACACAATGCAGAATGATAGTGTAAAAATGACAGAAGTAATACATTATTTAAAAAAAAATACACAACTACTTTGAACATATTTTGCATCCAACAGAAACTCATGCCTAGTGATTTCTTTCAATTTCAACACATCTCCTGCCCAATATAATTTCAATACGTAAAAGAAGTACAGCTATTATTCAAGAAACAAATGAAAGTATAACAATATATATATAATGGGGAAAATTTTATAAACTGAAAAAATTCCAACAAACCTCTGTAGACTCCTTCTTGGATGCTACTTTCTTTTTTCTGCCAACATCAACACCATAGTGCTGAAGGTACCACTGCTTGAATGGAGCAGCATCAACCTGAACAATAGCACTCCTAACGAGGGTCTGAGTTCGCACAAGCTCATTGTTGGAGGCATTGTAAACCACATCTAGAAGACGAGTCTTGCGAGTTACTGCTTCACTACCCCATGAGTAATTCCCAGTATCCAATCTCAAGGCCCTCCATTTCACATTGCCACCTCTAACACGAATCCTCCTGACTGTCTTGTTGCTTGATAATTTAGTGTTAGCTGGCTGGCGACCAAGCTCATACCTAGATAAATCCAGCCACAACATCTTAGTTCAAATTAAGAATTAATTGCGATAGAATATCACATTATATACAGCAATGAATAACAGGTTCAGACAGTGAAAAACCCTAGCCACATTTAACAGCAAAGAGTAACAACTTATAAGGAATATATGATCATTCTGCTTAGTGCTTACTAACTCATTTTGCATAGAGATTGCGTAACTATGTCATTATTGAGCCTCTGTGGCTCTACGTTTACATTCAGTTTGTTTGGCATAGAGTATCTCTCTCTCTCTCATATGATTTCTTCTTTAACAAAAATTTAAAAAAAAACCCAAGAGTAGTTGATCTAGTGACAATCCGGCTAGACCCCAAGATTTGACCTGCCTAAAGGGTAGCGGGTTCAATTCCTAAGAGTCGTACCTCTAATAAAGGGTGGAAAGACTCAAACCCAAAACCAGATTACCGAGGCATGTTGGGGCTTTGGACATGGACACCAGTTGATATGTTCTAAAAAATTAATTAAAAAAAAGACAAACTATATGATCATTTAAGTAGGAAGATCACATAATTGTATAATATAGTCACTTCCAAGCAGAATAAAAGCTGAGGGCAGTAAAAAAAACTAAGAGAGAGATAAGGCCTGTTTGATTGTGTTCTAATTTTTTTATTCTTAAAACTGTTTCATACAATAGTTAATGAAATAGGTATTTTCTGTGTTTTTTTTTGTTTTGAAAATTAAAAGTCAAAAAACAAAACAAAGACAACTAAGTTACGTTCTCTAAATTTGATTCTAAAAACTAAAAAATAATTAAAATTTTTACAACTATTTTACAAATTAAACTGTTTTTTTTTTTTTTTGAAACTCAAAAAACTGTTTTTGAAAATGTAATTTAAACATGCCCATAAATTCACATGCTCATTCATAAAGAAGATGAAAGAAGAATGATCAAATACAACTCTAAATGATATACATACAAAGTGGAATTTCGAACATGTTTTGGTTTTGTATGACTATAATGTAAATTTCTAACGCTTCAACCATTTGAATTCTCCATTTCCCTACTGAAATCTAAAAACTCGAAAATGAGTACAGCTAGATCTGACAGATGCACTCGCATATATGAACTCATCCATCAAAAACCCCATAAACACAGTAGCCACTCTACATATCTTAAATACAACAGTACACATTCTTATTCGAACTAGTCAATTTCACAAGCAACCAAAGATTACAACCGACAAAAAAAAAATTAAAAACAAATAAATAAGGATAACAAGGAAAAACAATAATCCACAAATCAATCAATACAACCACCAAATAAACACTAATATATCATTTAGCACGAAAACTAAGACACTTTAAGCAGAAACTAATTAATATTAAAAAAAAAAAGGTATACATCAAATTCAAAATATAATTTTTTTTTATAAGTAAGGCATTACTTTCTCTTCTTTCTCCAGGCCTTCTTCTTGCCACCAGTGGCACGCCTCTTGTGCATAGAGTCCCTAGATATACCTGTTGAAGAACAAGAACAAAATCCATAAACACACAGATAAACACAGTTCTCATTGGAAATTGAACAATGACAGATCAAAACAAAACTATGAAATGAGCAATACCCATCTTGGTCGAGCGTTGAACACACAGACACTCTCTCTCTCTAGCTTCCTCTCTCTGTGTCAGCCACGCTCTGTGATAAAACCCTAATTCTATGAACGCTTGGATACAGACCCGGCCTCATTATCGTTCTTCTGGGTCATACAATTGGGCCCTAACTTTGGCATTTTTGCAAACCCAACCCACCACTGGACCTGACCCTAATATTTGTAATCAATTATAAATGATTCATTTTAAATACAAAATAAAAATTATGGTATGAGTGTACAATAATTTAATTTAAAAAAAAAAATCAACACATGATGGTAGCTCAGGAACTGAGCAGGTGGGTGATGAAAGGATGTATTTGATCCTCTTCAGTATCATCCTTGGAGGGGTTTAAAGCCTTGAAATATAACCTCTCCCTTACAAAATTACAATTTTGTATCTACTACCAATAAAATTACATGAGAATCTAATCTAAATAAAAATTTTCAAATAGATATAGTAAGTAAAGTGGCATAAATTTATAACACTTATTAAAAAATAAAAGATTCTTATCCTTAGATATCATTTAACATGGGCTATGCATGACCTTTTTCCGCCTTATATAACTGGTTTATCTTTCTTTGCATCTTTATGTAGAGTTTTCATTGTCCTTAGAAGGTACATTTGGTTAAATTTGATAATACCTCTAGTTATTACATAACACAATTAGTTATGGATACTATCACCTAATTAATTCAGAATTGTCTATGTGTCAAAATTTTCATGGATTTCTTTGTCCATTCAATTTACAGTATCTAGAGGGGCTGAAAAACAAAAATTGTCCAAACTTTCTTTTTGAATATTTTAACTTGTACTATGAAGTCACACAAAGCATGTATGCTGAGATTGAGATACTAAAATCCTGTAATTAGAAAGTGTAGTGGCATGCAATTATAGCACATTGTTATCGTAGTGTTTACTTTGTAATTTATATGCAACATGTATATATATATATATATATATATATATATATATATATATATATATATATATGCAAAATAAATTTCGCAATTTTTTTTTGTAATTGGACGAAATGTGTTTACATAGGCAAGAAAATCTTAGACGCTTTGAAAAGGAAATTGTAGATGGCTATATTAAACAACTCAAGGAGTTCTCGTAGTAGTACTTAACTTTCTTTCCCCATCTTCCCATATACCAAAAAACATTTTCTTTACCTTATATAATTAAGTTTGGACAATAACTTTTTCAGAGTTGGAGCTCTCAAGATTGAGATTGCGGTAAATAAGCTCTTGAAATCTGTCAATTAAGAAAGCAGTGACGAGGATGAAGAATGACCACACTTAATCAAATTAATCTATTGTCCAATATAGGCTATTAAAATTGCCTGTAACCAAGCCTTTAATTGTGATAGATCCTATATCGTTATGAACAGGTGAAGGTAGGATTGAAAGTCTAGGGATGAAAGGTTGTAACACCCCGTGTATACTCGGTTTGTTATCATATCATAGTATTAAGCGCAGCTAATTAAATGCGGAAGCCAACTTTTTCATTTCAATTATGATGTCATTATTATTAACCAAGTTGATTATTAATCCTTTTCAAAACACTTGCTGTATGTAAATTGCAATAAATAACTAACTGAAATACCTCACATATATAAAGTGTATCTAGTCACAGATCTACAACACGTAGTCCGGACAACACCCCGATTCATTATACATAACAAGTCTAGAAAAACAAAGCATAAATCAATGTGGCATGGACAACCCTCATGCTCACCGAATAAGGCAACAAAGCCAATAAGGTCTCAAATCAAATATTAATATAGTGAAAGTAAACAGAATCAGTATCCAGACATATCAGCATACAGCATACAACTCAACTCAACTCTGGCCTCCTGCCACCTGAGGTATCAACCCCCCGAGTTACCTGAACCTGAAAATGTGCCCCAAACGTGGGGTGAGATCTCTAAAAAGAAATCTCAGTAAGACAAGTGGTCCTCAAGGATCTCCCCACCCCAAGCTCACTTACATGTTCAATATAAGTTCAAGAGCAGTATAATAATATAAGTTCCAAAATCAGTGCAATGCGGTATATAATCATGTCATGTGTGTCGAGATCCTACTGGCAAGAGAACATGCAGGAATTACATACGTCTATAACCTACAATTAGTGCAAGACACCACTTGCACCTCACCCACAAAATCACCATCTTGTATGATCTTACATACTCAGGCTTACCGTCTAGGTGGAACAACACATGCAGATCATAAGGCATTTACACTTAACAACTCAATAGCATTTCAATAAATCAACATTTCATAAAATAACATAATGCATATAAACCATCACTCAATGAGGTATAGTAGAACCAAACATGGGCAAAACCGATGACACGAAAGCTTACCTCGCAAGCTAACTATCCAACTCAAGAGTCCAACCCAGTCCAATGTCCACAAACAGAACTCTCACAGTCTGTTTATACCAGCAATCATATCAGCATTCATAATCTACAAGTATATGACATAAAGACAATGATTTCCTTTTACGTTTCATGCCATTAGGCTTCTCACAAAGACATAAACCCTTAATCTCATTGATTCTGACTTTGTTCAGTTATTACAGAAGTTCAACTCAACCAATCATGGGTCCACAAACCCACAATACCATTCTGCATGGACAAAATCGTGACTGTCTCAAAATTTCCATAATATCCATATATATGTCGGGGTCATATCCGGATATCCATATCTGGATATCCGTATCTGGATATCTAAAACCCCATATCCGGATATTTCGCGACAGAATGCAGTTTTGCATTTTCGCGAAGATATCCAACCAAGGCCCCATTTTTAAGGTTTCCAGACGTTCAATCATGCACTTTTAAGTGTATTTCACCTTACCAACCCTTAAGTTATCTGGTTTCACTTGTTACATGCATCAAGGTTCATTCTTTTCCAAGAAAATTCAAGAACAAAGTTGATGAAGCTTACTCAAAGGCTCAAACTCAGAAAAGGGATGCTCTTGGAGCTCTCTATGCAGCTCCCATGGTTCTGACTTCAAGGACCACAAAAATGAGCATCAAGGTTGGTCTTTTACTTCACAAGGTAGCTCCTTGAAGCATCAAAATACCAAGTACATGGCCTCTTCCACAAGAACTCAGAACACAGCCCCAAGACTCCACTCACAGCAGCCAAAACACTCAGTCACAAGGGTCTTTCACTCCCACAAGGCCTAGTACTAAGTGTTTACACATTAAGAAATCAATGAGAAAGATGGTCACTTTATGGTTTTTCAAGGAGAGAGGGGCAATGGAGTGTGAAGAAGTTGATCAGCCATTAAGAGCCTCACGTAGGATCAGCAAATATGGCCTAGGATTTTGTGTCAACTTGTATTTAGAGCTTCTTTAAGTTTTAAACACACTGTATTAGCACTAATAGCTAAGCATATCTTTTTAATCTCAAACTTTGGATTCTAAACTTAGCCATTTTTCTAAGATTTGTCATATTTTCATTTTATTTTTTCACAGCGTTTTGCCGGTAGGCGTTTTTACGTAGCCGGTATCAGTCCTGACACCAATTCTCATTATTTTGACTTCAAACTTGTTGTACTAGTCCTATATATTATTCTAGGAATATTCATACACTCATTATAATTTTCCGGGATACTTCATCGGTACGGATTTATACCGTGGAGCAGAACCGGTATCTGCACTTTTCACCAGAAAAATGACTTTCAACAATATTAATCACTTACTATAATTATTTAAGCCTTCTCATAATTATTAGGGTCAATTATGGAATTATCTCTTTAAGCTCATAATTAAATTCTTAATTTGACGGTGCGGTTCTTACATAGATCCTTACATAAAAGTCTCGTGTTCTATCTCTAGCTCCTTAGAAATCTCACGAACCAACACACACAAGCGTAACATTCTTGAAAGAGGTCTCACGTTCTATCAATTAGTGTCATAACATTATAGTTGACATTAAAAAACATGAATATGAATAATCTTGAAAGGACTAAATTGATGTCACTTAATTTTTAAGGATTAAATCTATATTAACCCATTCTTTCAATCAACTAAATGGTAATTTTGCCTTTAAAAAATTACAGTTTTGATGTTCTAGATATAAGATTACTTGAGAATCTAAGACTAAATAAAAATTTAAAATATATGCGATACTAAGTAAAGTGGCATAAATTTATAACATTTAATAAAAAACAAAAGATTCTTAACCTTAGATATCATTTAACATGAGCTACGCATGATCAGACTTAATCAAATTAATCTATTGTTCCTTCTAGCTGATAAAATTTCCAGTAACCAAGCCTTTAGTTGTGCAAGATCTTATCTCGTTATGAACAAATGAAGGTAGACAATGAAAATCTGAGGATGAAAATTGATCCTTACTTAGAGGTCTCTTGCTCCATCCCTAACTCCTTAGAAATCCCACGAACCAACACACATGAGCGTAGCATTCATGAAAGAGTTTGAGAAAAGCTTGTATAAATTTTATAAATATTGTTGAGACTGGTGAGAGCTCCAAGCAGGGGATTGGACCGTCTGCGACTATAAAGAGCTTACTTTGATCATCTGGTGCTAGAGAGAGCTCGAAATCCCCATGTGAAGGTATGTAGCAATGTATTCATACGTGTTGCCCAAGATTACTGGCTACGTTGCACACAACAAGGAATATATATTGTTGTGACAAGAATTTAGTGATGAAAATAAAATTTATGACTAATTACATATTATTAGTGTGTAAATTTTATTTTGTCACTACAATAAATTTTAATTGTCACGGAATAAAAAATTGTTACTATAATTTTATTTTTATTGACCAAATTATATGCGTCACAAATAACTTGTCACTGATGTCAAATTTTAAAAACATAAAAGTTATTAGTGACAAAAATAGGAACACAGAGTTTTTGAACGAAGAATGAAAAGAGAGAAACACAAATAGAGAGAACACAATTTTTGAGAGAGAGAAAATGAAAGATACATGTTTTAAAGAGATGAATATATATATATATATATATATATATATATATATATATATATATATATATATATATAAGTAACACATGAAGAATAGCATGACTCGTGCATGCAAAAATGGGTTGAAAGATAAAAGTCATATCTCTACGTTCAAACAAAATTGAAAGAACATAAAAAAATTGAAAGATGAGAGAGTAATAGAGATTTTTCTCAAGGATGTGCAAAAGCAAGTCTATATGGGTTTAATTATGAGATTTCTTGATTCTGAGTGTTTTCGTGTTAGTTCTTGTGTTCAGAATCCTAAAGATATATATTTATAGGTGCCCAAAGAGTTATTAGTCGTTTATTGCCGTTGGGCATCAAAATATTTGAATTTCTTCAAGTTTAAGTCACTAATAACAGAAAGTATTTGATTACTTTTCGGGGAGTATTTGAATACTTCTTTAAACCCAGAAAGTATTTAGATACTGTTCATAAGGTATTCGATTACTTTGCAACAAGTATTCGATTACTTTGCAAAAAATATTCGATTACTTTTATGCAGAAATTAGTTTTCAGCTGGTTTTTCAAAAGTCAATGCGTCTTTATGATTTCCAGTGACTTCTAATATATGTATGATCATGTTTCATACTTGCATAACAACTCTTGATGTGTGTGAACATTGTATGTATTAGAACTCGCACTGTTAATTAAGGAAATTAATTAATTAAATGTGAGAATTAGGAAATAATTTCATAATTGACTATAATAATTACTATGAGGCTATAATAATTATAGAAAGTGAGTAATAATGATGAAGTAGCTTTTCGGACGAAAAGCGCAGATACCGGTTCTGCTACCAGGTATAAATGCGTACAGGTGAAGTATCCCGAAAAATTATAATAAGTGCATGATAATTACTAGAATAATATGTAGGACTTGTAAAACGAGTTTCAGGTCAAAATAATGAGAACTGGTGCCAGAACTGATACTGACTATGGAAAAGCGCGTACCGAAAAGGTGCTCCGAAAAATAAAATAAAAATATGAAAAATCTTAGAAAAATGAGTAGGTTAAGATTCCAAAGTTTGGGATTAAAATATTTTGCGTAGCTATTAATGCTAATACTGCGCGGTTAAAACGTAAGTGACTATATATAGCTAATGGGCACATGATCCTAGGTCATTTGTGCCATCCTACGTGACTCATTTTGTTGGAGCTGCTGCTTCCATCAGCCACCACCTCTCCTTCATCCTTCTTTGAGCCAAAGTGATGTTTTTTGCTTGATTTCTTAATACTTTCTCCCTGTAAACACTTGTGAGCATCATTGTGAGTGGTGTGTGTCTCATTTCTGAGTTAGAGAGGCTGTGTGAGGGGTTTGTGGGCTGAGATGGTGTTCCCTTTGGTGTGAGCCTTTGTTCATGCCATTGGAGGCCTCAAGGAGTAAGCTTTGTGAAGGAAAAACCAAGTCTTGTTGTCATTTTCGTTTTGGGTCAAAGTCAGAACTTTGAAGGTCCATTTGGGAGCTCCATGAGCACTTGAGTTGCTGTTTTGGAACCTTGGGTAAGTCCCCTCACTTGATCATGAGTTTTTGGTGGTTAAAGTTGATATCTTGGCATGTTTAACAAGTTAAACAAGTAACCAACGTGTTAGATAACCTAAATGAGATTAAAAATGCATACTAAGTCGATGGGATAAATGTATCTAGGTGAAAGTTGGAATTTTAAATGGATATTTTTGTGCTAGGGTGCTGTTTGTGGCCTCTGTCGTGAAATATCCGGATATGGGGACAGCAACGAACCTATTTTGGTAAAAATCCGATATCTTGAGCTACGGAGCTCCAAATCGAGTGCCGTTCGGACCTGTGTGTAGCTAACACATAGGGTACAACCTTGTAAAATTTATTAGCCATTGGATAAGCGGTTTGATCTCAGTGTTAGTTTAAAGTCGCGTCTTGGTTGCTGGAAATTCAGTTGGTAGCGGCCGCTTTGCGAAAATCATAACCGGAGTTATACAACTCCGATTGAGACATAAGATATGTCGTTGGAAAGCTTGTGAGGTCTATTTTAGCATATTAAAATCTCAGAATTTTTGGTAAATAATTACAACTGTAGTTTTAATAAAATGGAACCTTGGGAGTGATATCTCGCGAAATGCAGAAACTGCATTCTATCACGAAATATCCGGATATGATATCCGAATATTGGTATCCAGATATGGGCTTGGAGATATCCGAATATGGATATCCGGATATGCCCCCGACATATATCCGGATATTCTGGATTTTCGAAGAATAGTGAGGTACTGTTCATACAGATTGGAGTTATGGGTTTGTGGACCCTATTTTGATGGAGTTGAACTTCTGTAAATACTTAATTAAGTCAGAATCAAGGGATTAAGGGCTTGTGGCTTGGTGGGAAGCTTTAAGACGTAAAACATAACAAAGAAACGTAGTCTTTATGTTTATGCTTACGACCTATGTTATTGAAATGATTGCTAGTCTAAATCAGATTATGATTTCTGTTGTGTTGGACCTTGAGCTGTGAGAGCTCTTGGCTTGGATTGATTTCTTGCAAAGTAAGCTTTCATTTCCTCGATTTAGCCATGTTGTGGTTCCACCATGTCCCATGGGGAGATGGTTATATGCATGATGTGTTACATGCTTTTGATGTTTTGGAATGTTGTTGAGCTGTTATATGTAATGTGATTTTATGATATGCATGTGGGTCCCCCTATATGGTAAGCCTGAGTATGAAACGCATACAACATGGTGAGGCTGTGGGTGAGGTGCAAGCGATGTTCCTTGTACTACTATGTAGGTAATAGACGTATTCCTGCATTTTCTCTGGCCAGTAGAATAGTGATAACACACATGTCATGAATATCTGTTGCACTGCATACTTTTGGAACTTATATTGAAATTACTATTTTTGGAACTTATATTGCACATGTAAGTGAGCTTGGGGTGGAAGATCCTTGAGGACCCCTTGTCTTACTGAGATTTCTTTTTAGAGATCTCACCCCACGTTTGGGGCACCATTTCAGGTTCAGGTAATGCGGGTGTTGAGACCTCCAGCGGCAAGAGGCCGGAGCTTAGCTGATATTGTTGTTTATTGCTGACATGTTTGGATGCTGGATTATGCCTATTGCTTTATGCATTTAGCTTAATTATTATGTTGATGTTGTAAGACTGTTGTTAGGGCTTTGTTGCCTTATTTGGTGAGCATGGGGATTTTCCATGCCGCATTGATTTGACTATGTCTTAGTTTAGATTCGGGTTGTAATAATGTATTAGGATTATGTCCAGACTACGTGTTGTAGTTTCGTGATTTTAGATACTCAATGTTATCATACTATGAGGTATTTCAGTTAGTGTTCTCTTGCAATATCATACAGGCAATGTTTTATGCAAATGAATTAAGTAATTCAATTTGGTAATAATAATACGTCATAATTAAAAAGAAAAAGATATTCCGCATTTTAAATTAAGCGTAGCTTAATACGATGACATGTTAACAACCCATACACGGGGTGTTACAGTATGCATGATCAAAGTGAATATGTGTCACCTATATGAGTTTACGGTTTAGTTTTGCACTTCCAAGTTAAAAACTCAATAAACTCAACCATGATAAATTCTAAAACTCTTAAATGTACTATATAACCAGTAAGTGCTTGAGTCTTCATTAATCTTCATAGTTTGAGTCTTCTAGTACTCTTTTTAGCTTGAAATCTTTGACTTGACCTTTGACTTTGCATATTTGAGTCTTCTTTTCTTGTTTGCATTGTTATATACTTCTTGTGTCATTTAGAACTTGTTGCCATGCCTTTCATTGAGAGATTTCTTGTTGAGCTATGTTGGTGCTTATTGTTGCTTTGTTATCATCAAAACTTCATAAACATAGTCTTCTTGACTTATGGTTCAACAATATCCTTTGTTTAGCCCTTTGAGCCTAGGCCTTCTCTTTTCTTAATGATCTATAGTTTTATTTAGCCACTCCACAAACACATCTACCTTAAATAGGATTTGATTATAGAAATTTAATGGTAGGGTGTAAACATAAGTACTATATCATGTAATTCTAAGTGGTGAAAGAAGAGGTTAGATGAGTTGAGCAAAAGCAAACATTGGAAAATGGTGAAAAATAAAAATAATGTAAATAAAATTGCTGAGAAATATAGAAAATGACAATGAAAAAGAAAAGTATTAGGGGTTGAAAAAGAAAAATACATAAAAAAATAAAAGTTCTAAAAATCAAAAGTAAGAAAGAGGGAGAGAAAAGATTGTTTGTTTAAAGTGTTTACACTTTACCATGATTTTTATGTGTTCCAATGCTTTAGCTAGTTTTCTCTTATTTATCCTTCCTTTAACCAAGCACCATTACAACCCGAATAAAGACCTCTTGATCTTTTATACATGTTAATTAATTATAGAGAGTGAGAATATGATCAAGCCTATAGAATTATTGATTCAGTGAAGGTTTGAGTGATGAGTGACTTGATATATCCAGTGAGGGGTGTGTGGAAATTTAGTTGCTATGTTCGATTGATAGATCTCATGTAGTGATTTTATGACTTGTTTGCTTTCAAGACTGCTTAGCTGGATGTTTGTTCTCAAACTCAGTTATTTTTCATTAAGCCTGATCATTTATGGATTGATTTACTGTCTAAATCTTACATTGAGCATGATTGTTATACTTTTGCATGTATCCCATGTTCTTAAATAAATTCATTGCTAAGGACAACAATGAGTAAATTTGGGAATGATTTGATGACTGTCATAAACACTATGTTTTAAGATCAAAATTAGCTTAAATAATGATTAATATGATTAAGAATATAGTGTTAATTAATAAATGCAAAAGATATTAAGATTTCAACAATTCTACATGATTCTGATATCTTTTCATATTGTTTCAGGTTTAAAATAATAAAAAACAAATTTTGATGGATAAAAGCAGTTGGAAGAGACAAGGATCAAGCAAAAATAGCATAATTAATCAATATTATTGAGCTCCTCAGTGAGCCTGATCCAAATTAAAAAGCCCAATCTTATTTCTTTAAAAAGGACAAGGCTAGGGCTATGGCACAAATTCTGGGACGTGACATAGAAAGGCTAGGAGGCGGCCAGAGATGGCTTAGGAGGCAGAGAAGCTTTGTTTCGGACTTGAGGAACGGAGAAATGGTCAAAGCTTCACCTTGAAAACCACCTGGTTTTATGTTTCTTTTATGAATTTTAGTTTCTTTTCATCTCTTTCTTTAGTTTTCTTGAATATGTTAGGCTAGTTCTTTTTATTTAGTTAGGGCGATATGGAACCAATGTGTTCGTGAATGCTGTTTGATCCTTCTTGTAATTATTTTTCATGTTTCAATTACCCAATTAATCTGTTTTAAATTTCTAGTCTTGTTTATGATCTGGCCAATCTTGAATGGGAATTAGAATCTTGCATGTCAATAGGAATATTGCTTTCTTGATTTCGTTTGATTAATTGCTAGAGTTTGTATGTTCTAGGAATAGCTTATAAATTCCAAGACGCATAATTCTTGACCTTAAAGCCTGCTTTAGAAAAAGGCCCTAAGGGATTAGAGCCTTGGAATAGAGTAAATAACTGAAACCACCAAGGGATTGATGCTTCAGTTAGATTAGAAATGATTGTCAATAATTGATCTTGAATGTTAATTGCATGAAAGATTAGACTTGTTGGGAAAATATTGGGGAAGTCGAATCCCTAGCTACGTTCATCTTTAATTAAAGGTTAAAATATTTCTTGCAGTTTTCATTCTTGAATTCTTTTCTTGATTTCTTAATATTAAAAATTAAAAATATTTTATTTTTACAATTAAATCAATATTCTTAACAAATCCATTTCGAAAATCGATCCAACTATAATTATATAAATAAATTATTGCTTGATAAATCAATCCTCGTGGGATCGACAACTCTACTTTTATCATTTTATTACTTGTACGACTGGTGCACTTGCCGAAGTCGCAACAACATCAACAAAGGTCATGTTTTATTCTTCATACTCCGCCATTGTTACAAGTCCCACGTTAGTTGCCTATACAACTAATGCGAGGTTTATAAAGACTTGGGTACTCCCACCTTTTGAGCTAGTTTTTGGGATCATGACCGCAAGGTTTGTAACAATTGGTGTTTTCATTGAGAGTTGAGGCCACATAAGGGCTATCTATAGGTTGGATTAAGGTGTTGAATACTGATAGGTGAGTGAAGTCACCCAAAGGGGAAAAGGGCTACCGTCGGGTCAGTGTTGATAGAGTGAAAGCTGTTGTGGACGTCGACCCTTAAAGGAGGTGGCAGTATTACAATCCCATATTGGTTGCTTATACAACTAACGTGGATTTTATAGGGCTTTGAGCACTTTCACCCGTTCAGTTAGCTTTTAGGATGGTGACGTTAACAGCCATCGAGTTGATTCATGACTTCTCCATGTCGCTCTTGTGCTTGTTGCGAAAGCCTGCATGAAAGTTCACATGTTCAAGTTAACAAATTACAATACCATGAAGCATTGAAATCTATTAATTCCAATTACTCCACAAATCTACTCTACACTTTATAGTACGCTACATATTATTAGTCTTTCCACCCAAAGGCAGAGGCGAATGGAAGTAAAAGAGAAAGGGGGCACGTGCCCCCCTTAAATTTTAATGTGAAAAGTCTAAAATACCCCTCAATTAAAATTAAAATTTACTCCTATTTTATTTTTCACTTTTTCTTCTCCACCTGTTACTAGATCTGGCATCTCCATTAAACGAAATTCTGGTACAGCAGAAGCCAGAAGCAGTCCTCATCGGAGACAAAGAGGAGCTGTGTAAGATTTTCTCCTCCACCCTTCAATTTTGTAGTCTTTTTGTATTTTCATTCCTATCATGTAAGTGTAATGGGTTAGATCTTATTTTATTTGACTTTTTTTGTGATTCTTATCAGATCTGATTCTTTCACTTTCGTCCGCGTCTGCACCCAACATACCCAGGTATTGTTACTCTTTACCTTCAATCTCCAATTATTGAGTGTTGTCGGTTTATTTATTTATTTATTTTTTTATTTTTGTCATTTTGTGTACATTATAAAAAAGCTAAGTTTATTTAGTTGTTAAATAAACGGTCTTGGGATCACCAATCGGAATAATAATGACATTAATTTTTAGGGGAATTCTAATCCATGAGATAAGAGGAATCCAATGAGCTATGAAAGTGTTTTTTATACAAAATTTGAAAAAACGTAAATTCTCTTTAATGGGTTAATATTTAGGGTTCAAGCAAACAACATCTGAAGTGTCAAAATTGTCGTTTATGTGTATAGCACAAATAAGTTCTTAATTTTTAATCAGGCATTCAAGTGCTACATTATTTGGTAGAAAATATGTAGGTTTCTTTATGCAGTGTCGGTTTCTTTTTTTTATTGATTTATTTTTGTCATTTGTCATTTTTTAGGATGGAAAGATATGTAGGTTCTTTTTTTACAAAGTCAAGTAGTGGTAGTACTAAACGTGCTCGATCTGAATCTGCATCTATTGATTTATTTCAAGATAAACAAAACGAGTGTGTTACTCCCTCAAGTCAGAACAAACCAACAGTATAAGGTCCACCGGATTTGTATGTTCCTGATCCGGGTAAAAGACTTCCTATTATGAGATTTGCGAAGAGTGCTCAAGAAAGGGAAATGATTCGAAGAATTTATCTAACGAATGGTCCTTGTTAACCAAAACTTGAGAACTCTCCTCAATCCTTAATTGGGGGTAAAATGCGTAGATTTAATCCTCAATGGTACAATGAGTTTGGCACTTGGTTGGAGTATAGTGAATCAAAAGATGCTGTATTTTGCTTGCATTGTTATCTATTTAAATGTGAGCATGGTGATGGAAGGGGTGGTCATGATTCATTTGCAGGAGAAGGATTTAGCAATTGGAAGGAAAAACAACGGCTTTTTAAACATATTGGGAAAGTTAGAAGCATTCATAAGTTGTGCTTCAGTGCTGCCAAAGATTTGATGAATCAAAATCAACATATTGACATTGTTGTGTCTGGCATTTCTGACAAAGCCAAACAGGATTATCATATTCGTCTGAATGGTTCTATTCGATGTATTCGATATCTCATACGACAAGGTTTGGCTTTCCGGGGACATAATGAGACAGATGCTTCAATGAATCAGGGAAACTTTGTGGAGCTTGTAAAATTCCTTTGCGAAAGCAATGAGGAGGTAAATAATGTATCTTTGAATAATGCCCCAGATAATCTCAAAATGATAGCTCCCTCAATTCAGAAAGATATTACTAGTGTTGCTGCTAGTTTAGTTACCAGAGCTATTATTTCAGATATTAGGGATAATTTCTTCTCTATACTAGTTGATGAAGCTCGTGATATATCAATTAAAGAGCAGATAGCCATTGTTTTAAGATATGTGAACTGCAACGGTGACATTATTGAGCGTTTTCTTGGTCTTGTTCATGTTTCAGATACTACAGCTAGTTCACTTAAAGAAACGATTGAGATAATTTTTGCCAAAAATAGCTTGAGCTTGACAAAGATTCGTGGTCAAGGTTATGATGGCGCAAGCAATATGAGTGGTCAATTCAGTGGTCTGAAAAGCTTGATTTTAGTTGAAAATAATTCTGCTTACTATGTTCACTGCTTTGCACATCAACTTCAGTTAGCTCTAGTAGCTTGTGCTAAAAAGGTTTACGCTTTGACTGATTTCTTTAATTTTATACCGTTGTTGTGTAATGCAGTTGGTGCTTCTTGCAAAAGAGCAGATATTTTGAGAGAAAAACAATTTGATGAGCTAGTAAAAAGTATTGCAAGCGATGATGTTCAATCAGGGAGAGGCTTGAATCAAGAAATGAGTTTGTCACGACCAGGGGACACACGTTGGAGCTCACATTACCGACCATTGGTAAGTCTGTGTACATTGTTTGATCCTGTGCTTGATGTGCTAGAAATTATAAAAGATGATACAACTCTTATGCATGCAAAAAGGTCTGAAGCCTCTGGCCTTATGATGCGTATGCAAACTTTTGAATTTGTATTACTTTTGAACCTGATGATCAAGGTCTTGGCAATAACGAATGAGTTGTCACAAGCACTTCAAAGAAAAGATCAAGATATTGTAAATGCTATGACTCTTGTAAAAGTTTCAAAGGTGTTATTACAAAAGATGAGGGATAATGGGTGGGATAATCTATTTAAGAAGACTTCTGATTTTTGTATAAAACATGATATAGATATCCCTGATATGGAAAGTGTACTTGCATTACAAGGGATAACAAAACGTAGAGGACCAGTTACTCATCTGCATCACTTTAAGGTTGACATATTTTATGCAGTGATAGATACTCAACTTCAAGAGTTGAATGATCGTTTTAGTAAAGTTAGTTCAAGTTTTTTGGAATGCATGGCATGTTTAAATCCGTGCAACTCTTTCTCGGCATTTGACAAAAATAAGTTGTGTGAATTTGCTGGCTGTTATCCTTCAGATTTTGATTTGAATGATTTTGTCATGCTTGAATATCAGCTCGACACGTATATTTTTTATATGCAAAATGATCCTGATTTTTTGAATTTGCAAGGAATAGCTGATCTTGCCAAGAGGATGGTTGAAAAGAAAAAACATATTGTGTATCCTTTGGTTTATTTACTTGTAAAGTTAGCATTGACTTTGCCCGTAGCAACTGCATTTGTGGAAAGAGCATTTTCAGCTATGAAATACATCAAGACTGCAGTTCGTAATCAGATTGGAGATGAATGGTTGAATGATTGTTTAGTGCCATATATTGAAAAAGATGTATTTGATAGCATTGGTAATGAGGCAATTATGAAGGAATTCCAAAAAATAAGACCTAGAAGAATGACATTGTAATTATTTTTATTGTAATATACTTTTATAATTAAAATATATGTACTTGAACTTGAGTGCCCCCTTCTTCAAATTCCTGGATCCGCCACTGCCCAAAGGCATCATTTCAACACAAGTATTTGTACTTAACATCAGACATAGATGAAGGAATAATTGGATTTGCGAAAACCATTGTGCTTTGGGATGCTAACAAATTATCATTATCAACTTAATTTATCAACACAAATCATAGAGGAGAAATTTTTTT
>JAVKPL010002905.1:0-18935 GCA_032173675.1 Gastrolobium villosum
TAGCATATAGCTTCTTATCTTTCAACACCTGCAACACAGTCCTCAAATGGTCGACGTGCTCCTCCTTACTCTTGGAGTAGATCAAAATGTCATCAATAAAAACAATTACAAACTGGTCCAAAAACGGTTTGAAAATGCGGTTCATATAATCCATGAACACCGCAGGGGCATTAGTAAGCCCGAAAGGAATCACTTGATATTCAAAATGTCCATATCTGGATCGGAAAGCTGTTTTAGGTACATCCTCCGGTTTAATCCGAATCTGATGATATCCGGACCGGAGATCAATCTTTGAAAATACACAGGCACCCCTCAACTGATCTAATAAATCATCAATACGCGGTAATGGGTACCGGTTCTTAATAGTCACTTTATTCAGCTGTCGGTAGTCAGTGCACAATCTCATGCTACCATCCTTTTTCTTCACAAATATCACCGGTGTGCCCCACGGGGACATACTCGGCCTAATAAAATTTTTTGCAGATAGTTCTTCAATATGTTTCTTCAATTCAGCCAACTCAAGTGGCGACATCCGGTATGGAGCCAAAGAGATCGGCCCCACACCAGGCAATAGGTCAATCGAGAATTCAATCTCTCTCTCATGTGGGAATTCCGGTATCTCATCCGGAAATACATCTTCATACTCATTAACAACTGGTATAGCAGAAATCTCTTCCTTTTTATCACCCACCAATCCGCCCAACAAGACATAACCCAGATCTCCAGCCTTCAAGGCTTTCACAGTCTGACTGACAGACAAATACAAAGACGGACAAACAGACGGCCTCTCGTGAGATAGCAACAACCTCTTCCCGCAGCAATCAATCATTGCGCAGTTCCGAGACAACCAATCCATCCCCAAAATCAAATTGACAGAGGCCAGGGGTAAGATAATTAAATCAATGGTGTAACCCCTGCCTAAATAAGTGAACTTTACATCTTCACAGATCCAAGACGATTCACTAACCTCTCCTGTAGCAGTAGTAATACGCATCGGAGGAACCATCCGTGTTACCTTTAAGTCCAGCGCCTTAGCCACATAGTCCGCCACAAATGAATGTGTTGCTCCCGAATCAAACAACACAGATAAATCAACATTAGATAGAAAAATTATACCTTTGACCAAATTCGGAGCCTTTTCAGTTCGTTGTGCATTTGTAGTATAAACTCGTCCCACAGTAGGAACAACAGCAATAGGAGCAGCAGTAGTAGTAGCTGGCGGCAAGGCCTGCAGATTCGCAGCCTGCCCCGAAGAAGATGTACAATTTCTAGCAAAGTGGCCACTCTGACCACATCTAAAACAATTCGACGTACCAGCACCACATACACCTCTGTGGTATTTCCCACACTTCCCACATTGTGGGGTAAAATATCTGTTCGAAGCACCACCACCACCAGTATTTCCACCCCTCTTGAACTGACCAGGAGGCTGCCTCACATGCAACCCCCTACCTCTATTATTATTATTGAAACCTCCCCTGTTAGTATTACCAGAAGGACCAGGTGTCCTCTTAACATCTTGCTCTTTTGCCGACTCCGATTTCGGATACCTCCCATAAACAGTCTCGACCCTCTTACATTGGGTCACCAAATCAGCAAAGTTTCTCACCGCCGTATTAGACATCCTCTTAGCAATCTTCTCACTCAGCCCTCTTTGAAATTTAGCTGACAAGAATTCCGGAGTAGGTAGAGTACCTCCATAGTTTGCAAATTTCACAAGCTCATTAAATTTTGCCACATAGGCATCCACAGTCATAACTCCCTGTACCAGATTATCGAATTCACCTTGCTTTGCCTCCCGAACATCGCGGGGAAAAAATTCTTCATGGAATAAACCTTCGAATAAAGTCCAAGTAAGGACCTCACCCTGAATAACAAATGGGCGAGACACATTGTCCCACCACTCTTGGGCATCACCCTCCAGCATATAAACGGAATACAATAACTTTTGTGGATCTTGACATCTCATCACCTGGAATATCTTATCCATACCTCTCAACCAAGCAGTAACCTCCTTTGGGTCCCTCGACCCCAGAAATGTGGGTGGCTTATGTTTCCTAAAAGATATGAGCCTACGCTCATCGTCAGCATTATCAAGCACCTGCCCAGCAGCCCCAGTAGATTGGGCAACAGATGACGGATCAGGAACATAACTAGGGTCAGTAGTAGTATGATGACTAGCCTCACCAGTGTGGTGACTAGCCCCACTCTCCCCCTGTTGAGGAGTAACAGATGGCGTCGGTGTAGGAGTCACCATAGCCGTATGTGGAGGTGTATTCTACCTCCTAGGACGACCTCTATCCGCCCTCATCTCAGCCATAAAGGCCTGCATCATATCCTGATTAGCTTTCATCAGGTTCTCTGTCATATTTCTATTTGCAGCCGTTTCCGCCTGCAGAGCATTCAGTGCTGCAGTGACCGGATCCGGTGGCAAAGGACCTGCACCACGTGCCCCACGGCGACCTCGTGCCCTACTCATGATATCTGTACATGTAACACAAAGGAATGAGTTGATCAGACCCACACTGAGGAATCACATATACATTAATCATAAATAGTTCACAGATAGCTATGACACCCAAGATACAACATACACAAACAATCAGAGTTCCCTAAACAAAACTGCTCTGATACCATAAAATGTAACAGCCCGTTGTACACCGGTATGGTTAACATTGATTATGATATTAAGCGCAGTTACAATCACAGTGATTAGGTTAATTAAATTACGGGCAATTTTTTTCTTTTAACATATTCCTTTTCTTTTACATCACTACATTCTCCGTAATCAATTAAAACCACACTATAATTGTAAATGCCATTTGCGGAATCATACACTTTCCAACATCATAAATCTTTCTTTGTATTCAATTCATTTAAACTCACCATCTTACTCTCACAATTTACCAAGGTATAGTCCTTTACGTTATCTACGCGTGGATTCAAACCACGTACCATTTGGAGTTCTACCCATCAAGTTAAGCCCCTTTCTTTTAGTCTAGAAAAAACTGAATTTTCGAAAATTACACTGTGGTAATCGATTACCAGTGGGTGGTAATCGATTACCACCTGTCAAAAATGAGGCAGTAGCCAATTTTTCAATTCCTCTGTTCTGGTAATCGATTACCAGCTTTGGGTAATCGATTACCTCACATGGTAATCGATTACCAATGGCCAGTAATCGATTACCAGTGCAGACAGTAGCTAATTTTTCGTCCCCTGTTGCATGGTAATCGATTACCATGCTTGGGTAATCGATTACTATGCAGCAAAATGACAGATTACAGCAGTTTTGAGCCCAAGAAAGGTTGTGTAATCCATCCCTAACCCCTTGGTACTCCACATAACACAAAATCATGTCCTAATGTTGGCTCTAGGCCCTTCCATCATGCATTTTCCTTAAGTTTAACATCAATTACAACATCCTCAAAATAATGGCCATTTACATGCAAATATGGACCATTTTTACAACATTACTCATCAAGACTTCAAGGCTATGAATGTGGAAATGGACAAGTCCCATGCTCACTCAAAATATACAGTTATCCATGCCATGAATAATAAAACATAAACAAGACTTAGCATATGACCATGAACACTAACAAAAGCATGGAAATCACATCATGCAATATGTTCATGACCTAAGTCTCAAAATACTAATGGTATGCTATGTGCACTCCATAAACTCCTCCAAAAAGCCATGCAATCCAATGCACCGCATGCCAATCCAACGTCCACTATACGGGCTTCTTGCCCGAAGCTCTTCCCGGCTCATAGTGACCTGAAATGTGGTCCCCCAAACACGGGGTGAGATATACGGATATATCTCAGTAAACCAATGGAGCTAGAGGCTCTCTCCACTCCATGGCTCACTAAAATGTATCAAAATGACATAATATGACATGCAAGTAAAACAATATCACCATCCACCTGGAGACACCCAAGAACATCCACTCATGGATTCATGTTCAAGGACTCCATCATATAACTCCCGAGACAGTCCTGGCGCCTCTCCCATGGTTGAGAAGACTCCATGGCAATACCCAACCGGAACTCCTCATGAGCCCTATCCGGCGGACGTCCCACGTTTGGATCATCCTGGCGCCGCTCCCAGAGTCGACTCCACGGCAATACCCGACTGGCATTCTCACAAGGATGAACCCAGCGGATGACCAAACTCCACTCGTCAACTGGCCAGTGACCACACAATTTTCACACAATACAAGCAATATGCATACAAGCACACAATCACATCATGTCATAACTACATAGTCCAACCACAACCTTCCTCTAGGTGTGGTGGAGCTCACTAGGGATTAAACCCCAGTTCCAAGAGTTTACCTTAACACGAGCAACACCGTTCCAAACATATGCTCCAAATCAACTTTTCACAATTCCAACCGTGTGAGGCACCCTACAACAATCATTAAATCCAAATTACACCAAAACTCATTTTTCATCAAAATTCCTCAAATTCCTCTAAGTTAAAAACCTATATTTTTCACCAAAACTTAACATAGCATTTCTAGCTTACAAACATGATTCTAAGGCCTTTTCATCTAATAGCATTTTTGCATTTGGGCTCTCTATCATCACACATCTAAAATCAAAGCTTTGAACACAAATTCATAGATCTAAGAAATCAACTATCAAAAGACCACAAATATACTTACAATGTGTAGTATGATCACTACCAAGGCTTCACTAAACCATTTGAAGATCAAAACTCCAAGAAATCTCCAAGAACACTAATGGGTCGAATCTGAGTTGCTCAAAAACGCGGCCAAAGAGGTGGATTCAAGGCTTCTAAGTGCTACCAATGGCTTTGAAAGGTTGTTTACGATAGATTTCAACACCAAAATCAAGCGATTCGGTGGAGAAACGAAGAAATGGGAAAATGGTGAAGAAATGGTGAAAATGGCTTCTCCTCCCTGTGTGCGCGCGAGAGATGGAGAGGAAAAGAGAGAAAGAAGGAAAGAAAAGGAGGTGGGGCCAAGTGACTTCGGTCACACGGGTCCCACACGCGATCTAACTTTTACTCCGATAAAATTTCTGATCATAAATCCTTAATCTAAATATTTTTCCAGTCCATGACATATTTTTCTTTCTCCAAAATTATGATAAAAATTTCACACCTATCGGTACACTCACACCACAATATTTTAACACTAAAAATCACTATTCATCAATTTTTCCCAAATTTGCCTATTCACTCAATTTTCCGCCCTGATTCCATTTCCAGCATTACTTTTGTCATTTGAAATCTCTAGCTCATTATTTAAGCCTCAGAACACACGGTTGGCAAATTACAATTTTGCCCTTTTTGCCCCTTTTGGCCATAATACTTGGATTTTCACTAATCCACCAATTTTCCTTTCACAATATAATATTAAAATTCACATTTAAATATATGAGGTGTTATAGGTAGAGGACGTGGTCGAGGTGGAAGAGGCCGATGGAAAAACCAATCAAACGTGGAATGTTACAAATGTGGGAAGTATGGACATTATTCAAGAGATTGCAACTCGGACAAGTGTTATAACTGTGGCCGAGTTGGGCATTTCGCTAAGGATTGCCGAGATGAAAGAAGAGTTGACGAGGCTTCAAACCTCACTGCAGAAGGAGAAATAAAAGATGGAGTTCTGATGTTAGCACATGGTGAAACTAGCTCGAAGGTTGAGTCGGAGTGGTACCTGGATACTGGTGCCAGTAATCACATGTGTGGTTACAAACATCTGTTCAAAGAGTTGAGAACGGTGGAAGCTGGACATGTCTCTTTTGGAGACGCGTCCAAAATTGATGTGAAAGGCCGAGGTACGATCTGTTTCTTGCAAAGAGATGGACGAATTGGTACAATTCGGGACGTGTACTACGTGCCTGAGCTCAAAAGCAATATTCTGAGCATTGGACAATTGATGGAGAAAGGCTACTCGGTTCTAATGACAGACCGAGTTCTGCTATTGAAAGACAAACAAGGGCGTCTGATAGCCCGAGTTCAGATGGAGAAAAATAGAATGTACAAGCTGAGTCTGAGGAGTATGGAGGTCGGTTTTCTGCAAGCCGAGGTGGAGGATAAAATGTCGTTGTGGCATCGACGGTTTGGACACCTTCGTTATGGTGGTCTGAACGAGATGATGAAGAAGAACATGGTGGTGGGACTGCCAAAGATTAACTCTGAAAGAAAATTTTGTGAGGACTGCGTATTGGGAAAACATGCGAGGAGCCCATTCCAAAGAATGGCAAGATACCGAGCTAGGCAGCCTCTGGAATTAATTCATACCGACCTGTGTGGACCAATTACTCCAGGGTCATTCAGTGACAAGAAGTATTTTGTCATGTTTATTGATGATTTTAGTCGAAAGACTTGGGTGTATTTTTTGAAAGAAAAATCCGAGGTGATAGAGGCATTTAGGAGTTTTAAAGTGATGATAGAAAATGGTACTGAGAGGTACATCAAGTCGGTCCGTTCAAACCGAGGTGGGGAGTACGTGTCAACAGCTTTCAAGAAGTACTGTGATGAACATGGGATAAGGCGGTTCCTGACCGCACCGTACTCGCCCCAGCAGAATGGAGTAGCTGAAAGAAAGAACCGGACTATCCTGGATATGGTCCGATCTATGTTAAAGACGAAAAACATGCCAAAAGAATTCTGGGGAGAAGCTGTACAATGTGCAGTATATGTGCAGAACAGATGTGCACACTCAAATTTGAATGACAAGACTCCGCAAGAAGCATGGAGCGGATTGAAGCCCTCAGTGGGTCACTTTAGAGTTTTTGGGAGTGTTGCTTATGCACACATACCGGATCAGTTGAGGACAAAATTAGAAAATAAGAGTAAGAAGTTTGTGTTCATTGGTTATGATGAGAAGACGAAGGGATACAAGTTGATGGATCCCGTTAGTAAAAAGGTGCTGGTAAGCCGAGATGTGAAAGTGAATGAAGAAGATGCTTGGGACTGGAACAGTCCATCAGGGGACAATGTGGAACCCGGAAATAGATCAATTGAGGTCAAACAACCTTCGACCCATATCCCTGCAAATCCTGAAGTTTCTGATGGTGAAGAAGAGTTGAGACAACCAAGGATGAGGAGTCTACAAGATCTGTATGATTCCACCAGTGAAGCACACCTGGTATGTTTGTTAGCAGACTCTGAGGAAGTGAGTTTTGAAGAAGCAATTCGAAATGTGAAATGGCAATCAGCCATGGAGGAGGAAATTAAAGCAATAGAAAAGAACAAGACGTGGGAGTTAGCCGAGCTACCTAAAGGAAGTCGGCCCATTGGTGTGAAATGGGTGTATAAAAAGAAAGTGAATGCTAAGGGGGAGATCGAAAGATATAAAGCCCGGCTGGTGGCGAAAGGGTATAGGCAGAAGGCCGGCATTGACTATGACGAGGTGTTCGCACCCGTAGCAAGAATGGAGACTATCAGGCTGTTAATTTCTCAAGCAGCCCAGTTCGGATGGCCGATCTATCAGATGGATGTGAAGTCGGCATTCTTAAATGGAGTACTCGAAGAGGAGGTGTATCTAGAACAACCTCCGGGATTCATGAAAGCAGGACAAGAAAGAAAAGTGTTGAGACTGAAGAAAGCTTTGTATGGGTTGAAGCAGGCCCCAAGAGCCTGGAACACAAGAATTGACAATTACTTCAAGAAAGATGGACTTGAACAATGTCCGTATGAACATGCACTCTACGTGAAGAAAAAGGGAGGTAAAATTCTACTTGTTGCTCTATATGTTGATGATCTGATTTTCTTGGGTAATGATGAAGGGATGATTCAAGATTTCAAGAATAAAATGACGAAGGAGTTCGAGATGACGGATCTCGGTCTGATGAAATATTTTCTTGGTTTGGAGGTCAGACAAGACAAATCCGGGATTTTCGTTTCTCAGGAAGCCTATGCAAAAGGAATTTTAGAGAAGTTTAAAATGAGTAATTGCAACCCGGTTTCAACCCCTATGGAACCCGGTGTTAAACTTTCAAGATATGATGGAGGTGAAAAGGTAGATCCGAGTGTTTATCGGAGTCTAGTTGGAAGTCTGAGGTACTTGACGTGTACGAGACCGGATCTGTGTCTGAGTGTTGGAATAATAAGCCGATTTATGGAAGAGCCGAACTATACTCATTGGAAGGCGGCAAAGAGAATTTTAAGATATGTTCAAGGAACAATCTCGCAAGGACTTCATTACTCGAAGTCGGATAAGTACAAACTGATAGGATATTCGGATAGTGATTGGTGCGGAGATGTTGATGATAGGAAGAGCACGGCTGGCTATGTATTTTTCATGGGAAATACGGCATTCACGTGGGTGTCAAAAAAGGAACCTATTGTAACTTTATCTACATGCGAAGCCGAGTACGTTGCTGCTTCCTGGTGTGTCTGTCATGCAATTTGGCTGAGAAATTTATTGAGCAAGTTGGAGCAAGAGCAAGTCGGTTCAACTGAAATCCGAGTTGACAACAAATCTGCGATCGAGTTAGCAAAGAACCCGGTCAACCATGAAAGAAGTAAGCATATTGATGTCAGGTTCCATTTCATCTGAGATTAAGTCAGAGAAGGAAAGATGGAGCTCACTCATGTTGCAAGCCGAGATCAAGTTGGAGATATCTTCACAAAGCCCCTGCCGACGTTGTTGTTTGAGAATTGCAAGAAGAAGATGGGAATGAAGGACGATAGAGATATTAAAGTTTAAGGGGGAGTTTTGTTGGTTTAAACTTTATTTAATTAAAGAAAATAGAAAAAATGAAGAGTTTTTTTGGTGAAGGGATGTGTCCTTAGGAATTTGTTAGTGGACATTAATGAGTTTTAGAGTTTCTATGAAGTAGTCATTATTATGTTTAGATTTCCTAAGTTGGTCATTAGTTTTCTTAATCATTTGCTAATGTTTTTAAATAGCACCATGTAAACCATTGTAAATCGGCTAGGCATATACAGTAATAGAAAGAGGTATATTCAGAAAGAATCTGTGTGTTCTGTGTTATTAGAGAGAAACACCATTAGAGGACCTGTGAATTACAATTATGTGGGCAAATGTGAGCTTGTCTTTGAGAATTGCTTTGTTCCAGAAGAAAATGTTCTTGGGAAAGAAGGAAAGGTCTGGCAATTGCTTTTGTAGTATTCTTTATTATTTTTAAAACGAAATCATCTCTATATTTGTTGGTAGCGCTCGTTTTGATAGCCTTACAGAAAATGAGCTTATTTTTAAGTTCTGTTTTAAAGGATTTTATCTTCTTTTTTTAAGACTAATTTACTTTTGCATTTGGATACAATCTTTAAGCACTTATATTAGAAACCACTTGCCCTTCCACTTATTTCAGAAGTTAGGATCATTTGCTTCTAAAATAAGGAGTAACTCCACTTCCGTTTTTTTTCCCTTCGAAGATTGCATCCGGACTCACTAAAAAACACTAGTACTTATTTTTAAAAAGCAAGTGAATCCAAACTGGTTCATAGTCCAGCCTGCAAAAGTTTGTTGCAAGACTATGATTGTTCTTACTTAATATGCCTGCATTGATCTATCACATCAGTCTCTCTCTCTCTCTCTCTCTCTCTCTCTCTCTCTCTCTCTCTCTCTCTCTCGCTCATAAGAATGTAAAAAGATTTAAAGAAATCAAGAAAATAGCATATTTCTTATGTTCTTACCTTTGTTCCTTCTGAACCAGAATTTGGTTTATAGTGGCATCATTTTCCAAGCACACTTGACACATATTATTATCTTTGTTACTTCTGAACCTGAATTTGGTTTATAGTGGCAGCATTTTCCAAGCACACTTGACACATAAATTTGTGTAAATTAGAAGCTCTCTCCAATGAAAGAGGGCCATTAACTTTTCTGTCATTTTTCACAGTGTAAACACTGATCACTTTTGTTATTCATTATATGTCAAGCGTCAACCATAGCTTGGTAATACCTTTTTTTTTCTTTTTCTGTTCAGGAGTCTATGTCATGATGTCCGGACTGGATCTTGAGAGACTTGTTTTGGCAGCTGGTCCACTGGGTGTCATGCAGGCATGTCTTGATGTTGTCCTTCCTTATGTTCGACAAAGAGAGCAGTTTGGTCGTCCTATTGCGGAGTTTCAGTTTATACAGGTTCATATTATGGACAATTCAATTTTTTGTATGCAATTGTCCTGCATGTATATTGTATGTAACTCTAAGTTATCCCAGGGAAAAGTTTCTGACATTTATACTTCTTTACAGTCATCAAGGTAGATGATTATAATGTCATGATGCTATTTTGTCTTTCTAAACAAGTTTGAATGACAGTAGATAACATTCTTCGTTTCAGGTCTTATGTGTATTCTGTAGCTCGGGACCGTGACAATGGAAAAATTGATCCAAAGGTGCCTCAACATATATTTATCTTGTGGTTAATAGAGTATTATTAGTTTTTTTTTTCTTGAAAATGAAAGCTTCATCATTGGGTTCTTTAAATGGATTATTGACTATTTTCTATATATATAGCGTATTTTACCGGTATTGGATGGAAGGATTAACCTTTATTCTTTTGTTTTTTTGTTTTTCATTTTTTTTATCGTTTATTTTGTTTTGGGTCCATTTTTGCATGGTGTATGAGTGCAGTATGCAGTGGCATCTGTGAATTATGTGGTATCACTATAATGTAGAACTTAAAATAAAAATAACTATTTTCTTGTGGAGAAGACAAAACTTGTATTTCTCTTTTTCTTGTGATCTGTTGCTTACAATATGGATTAGTTTATATAGGCACTAGATTGTCTTTTCATGAACCAAACATTAAATTAGCCATAAACCACAAAACTAAACTTCCAACTCTTGGCCTCTCTAACTCTTGGCCTTTCACTTTCTCACAACTCTTGGCCTTTCACTTTCTCACAACTCTTGGCCTTTCACTTTCTTACAACTCTTGGCCTTTCACTTACCTAAACACATGACTACTTAATTAAGACTATTAAATATAAAACTAACAAAACATTTAAAGTTTATTCAACAATTCTCCTTCATAAACTTAAATGGTTCTGCCATCTTTCATCCCAAGCATCTTCTTGCAATTGTTGAGCAGCAACGTCGGCAGTGGCTTTGTGAAGATGTCCCCGACTTGCTCTTGACTGGTCACGTGTGTTAGCTCCACATTTCCTTCCTTTACTTGATCCCGGATGAAGTGAAATCGGACGTCAATATGCTTGCTTCTTTCATGATTTACCGGGTTCTTGGCTAGCTCTATAGCCGACTTATTGTCAATTCGGATCACAGTTTGACCGACTTGTTTTTCCTCCAACTTGCTTAGCAAATTCCTGAGCCACATTGCATGACAAACACACCAAGATGCAGCTACATATTCAGTTTCACATGTCGACAGTGTCACAATAGGTTGCTTCTTCGAAATCCAGGTGAATGCCGTGTTGCCCATGAAAAATACATAACCAGCCGTGCTCTTTCGATCATCTATGTCTCCACACCAATCACTGTCAGAATATCCAATCAACTTGTATTTTGCCGAGCTCGAGTAGTGTAACCCGTGTGAAATTGTACCTTGAACATACCTCAGAATTCTCTTTACCGCCTTCCAATGTGTGTATCTCGGCTCCTCCATGAACCGACTTACTATGCCGACACTTAACGAGATATCCGGCCTCGTGCATGTGAGATAACGTAAGCTTCCCACCAAACTTCTGTACTTGCTTGCATCAACACGGTCTCCTCCATCAAACTTAGAGAGTTTTGAACCGGGTTCAATTGGTGTTGAAACTGGGTTGCAATCTTCCATCTTGTACTTCTTCAAAATCTTTTTTGCATAAGCCTCCTGTGACACGAAGATTCCCTTCTCATTTTGTTTTACTTCCAAACCAAGAAAGAACTTCATCAAACCGAGATCTGTCATTTCGAACTCTCTTGTCATTGTGCTCTTGAACTCTTGTATCATCTTGGCATTGTTTCCCATAAAAATGAGGTCGTCAACATAAAGAGCCACAATTAACAAGTCTCCTCCATTTTTCTTGACATAAACAGCATGTTCATATGGACATTGTTCAAGTCCATTCTCCTTGAAATATTTGTCAATACGAGCATTCCATGCCCGTGGTGCTTGCTTCAACCCGTAAAGTGCTTTCTTCAATCTCAGCACCTTCTTCTCTTCTCCTGCCTTCATGTAGCCCGGCGGTTGTTCCACATAAACTTCTTCTTCAAGAACACCATTCAGAAATGCCGACTTTACATCCATTTGATGCATTGGCCATCTGTATTGAGCAGCCTGTGAGATGAGTAGCCGAATTGTCTCCATCCTTGTAACAGGGGCAAACACCTCGTCATAGTCAATTCCAGCCTTCTGCTTATAACCTTTTGCAACTAGTCGAGCTTTATATCGTTCTATCTCCCCTTGAGCATTCATCTTCTTCTTGAACACCCACTTCACTCCAATGGGCCGACTTCCTTCTGGTAGCTTGGCTAACTCCCATGTGTTATTACGGTCAATGGCTTCTATCTCCTCATCCATGGCATCTTGCCATTTCTTATCTCGGATGGCTTCTTCAAAACTTATGTTCTCAGAGTCTGCAAGAAGACAAACAAAATGTACCTCACTTGTTGACTCATATATGTCTTGTATGCTTCGCATCCTGGGTTGTCGTACCTCATCTTCATCATCAGAAGCTTCAGGACTTGCCGGGTTGATAATTTGTGTTGAGATTCCGTCTTCAAAGTTTACCTCAGAAGAATTGTTCCAGTCCCACTGATTTGCTTCATTGAGCTTTACATCTCTGCTTACTATGACTTTCTTGTTGACGGGGTCAAACAGCTTATACCCCTTTGTTTTTTCATCATATCCAATAAAAACATATTTCTTGCTTTTATCCTCGAGCTTGGTTCTGAGCTGGTCCGGTATGTGTGCATAGGCTATACTGCCAAAAACTCTGAGATGAGCCACTGAAGGCTTTTGACTGCTCCATGCTTCCTGTGGAGTTTTATCATCCAAGTTCGAATGTGGACATCGGTTCTGCACATACACAGCACACTGCACAGCTTCCGCCCAAAACTCCTTCGGCATCCTTTTGTTCTTCAGCATTGACCGAACCATGTCAAGAATAGTCCGGTTCTTCCTTTCAGCCACGCCATTCTGTTGTGGTGAGTATGGTGCTGTTAGAAACCTCCTTATCCCCTGTTCCTCACAGAAAGACATAAACGCTGTTGAGGTATATTCCCCACCTCTGTCAGACCGCACCGATTTGATATAGCTTCCTGTTGCCTTCTCAATCATCACCTTGAACCTTTTGAACACATCAAACACCTCGGACTTCTCCTTCAGAAAGTAAACCCAAGTTTTCCGTGAGAAATCATCAATAAAGGAAATAAAATACTTCTTACCGCTGAAGGAACCCGGATTGATGGGTCCACACAAGTCGGTATGTATTAGTTCCAGAGGTTGCTTAGCCCGGAATCTTGCCATCTTCTGAAACGTGGTCCTGGCATGCTTGCCAAGTACACAACTCTGACAAAACTTTCCTTCAAAGTTGATGCCAGGTAACCCTTCCACCATCTTCTTCTTTGCCAACTCGGTTAGACCACCATAATGTAGGTGACCAAACCGGAGATGCCAAAGTGACGCAATAAAAATAAAACAGCCAGTGATCACTCCTCCATGGTGTACTGCTGGAAGGAGCTAGGAGGATCTGCTGGATCTATCCCCATCTTTAGGCACATGGCCTTCATCATAGCATGCATTTCGAGTATGATGGGAGAATCCTCATAGAGTGGCTGGCGAGCAAAGGATGATGTTGCTGATGTCTGGGATGCTGGAGGTGCCTGAGGTACTGACGGATCCTGTGGCTCTGGAGGGGGTATAGGATTGCCCTGGCTGTTGAGAAGCCATGCTGCATGTTTTTCTGATTCCTTGTAATAACCTCCCAAAGCAGTCTTTGTCATAGGCTTTTCAGCCTTTACATCCAATGGCTCAGAAGCGGGAATTTCAACCCCAGCTCGAATACAAAGATGAGAGATTAAAGAGCTGTGAGCCAACAGATTATTGTCCTTGCTTTGGGTAATCATGTGGACAATTACTCAGCAGTAGGGTCATATGAAGTTTGCAGAAATTCTTCAATTGTCGCAGCATCAAATGGTACTTCCTTCCCTCTCACCCAGCTCCTTCGGGTGGCATTGACAGTGGTCTTATCAGCATTGGCTAGAATTCTCTGAGAATGCGCCCAGAACTGTCCTGTGGAAAGGTGACCAATGTCCTCCAGTGTCTCTTTGAACTACTGAATAAATGTCATCAAAAAGTAGGAGATTCCCCAAATCGAACCCCCTCTCTTTAATTACATTTTTATTCAGCAGTTTAGTTTCATAAACGTCCTGCTTTTCAGCGGACAAAAACCTTCTGGAGTCAAAATTTATGCGGGGTCTTTTCGTAACAGATGACCCTTCGGCGCCCTTTTTCATTCTTTTTTCCTGAAACTCAGAAAAGTTCCCAATACATGTGCATAATAAATATTATCAGCAGACAGATTCAATTCATGACATTATACACCTTAATTCCCAGATTTAATTTCAACCATGCATTCAAGTCAACAGTCCCAACCCATTAATCATGCGTATCAACAGTTCATCCAACTTTTACATGACTAATACCACCAGCATTTCATGACTAACCCCCCCATCTATACAAAAATTACCATGCACATTTTCAGCCAAAGCATTTTAACAGCCCTTATTCCCAATTATGAACAAACACATACCATATGCCAAATATATCGAATTCATACCTCTCCTATCCTTACAACCATCATCAAGTAATGAGAAAAAGGAATAATAGATGTTTACCTTTTCTCCAGCCATTTTGATCGAAATTTATGCAGAAAATTGATCCTACCCCAAGTAAACGGTGGAGAAGATGAACGGTGGTGGGAGATGATGGCGGTGCGCGGTGGTGAAGAGTGGTTAGATGGAAGGGGGAAGAGTGAGAGAGAGAGAAGAGTGTGATGGTAGTGGTTGATGAACGGTGGTGGAGTGATGGTGGTGTACGGTGGTGAAGAGGGGGAGAGTGAGAGAGAGGAGAGGGAAAGAAAAAGGGAGAGGGAGAGTGTGGTGATGGTGAGGAGTGGGGAAGAGAGGGAGGGGAGAAGGAGAAAAAAAAGAGAGAAGAGAGGAGAGGGGAAAGGAGAGTGTCGCGGCGCTGGGGAAGAAAAGTTAGGGTTTTGCACTTAAAACCCTGTTCTACGCTTGAAGCGTAGAGTTCTACGCTTCAAGCGTAGACTTACTGCCCTTGACGTTCCACATTCTCCATCTACGCTTCAAGCGTAGGATTCTACGCTTGAAGCGTAGACCTTCTGTCTCTGACTCTTCAAATTCCCTTCCCAGACCTTCTCTTGAGTTTCCTGCGCTTCAAGCGTGGGTTCCCACGCTTGGAGCGCTCAGCTTCTGTTCAAGCATCTTTTCTACGCTCGAAGCGTAGGGTTCTACGCTTGGAGCGTAGACCCTCTGTTCTAATTTTTTTTCTTTCTACGCTTGAAGCGTAGAGTTCTACGCTTCAAGCGTAGACTCACTGGATTTTTTTTACTTTCCTCCTTCATTCATTTTTTTATTTTTTTTATTTTTTCTCTGGTTACCTAAAGAAAAATAATGAAAACAAGATACAATTAACGGGATAAGGACGTTGGGTTGCCTCCCAACTAGCGCGTGTTTAACGTCCCGAGCCTGACGGTTACCTCATTTAAGTTGCAATGGAATGAAGGCGCAAGGCCACAACCTGTTTCATCACTGGTCCTCCATGGAAGAACTTCAACCTAGAGCCATTGACTTTGAAGGGTCTGTCTTCCTCCATGGAAGATATTTCAACAGTACCATATGGAAAGACCTTTTTAATCACAAAAGGTCCTGTCCACCTGGATTTCAACTTCCCTGGAAAAAGTTTCAGTCGGGAGTTGTACAACAATACCTGCTGACCAGGCTCAAACTCCTTGTGTACAATTTTGCTATCATGATATTTCTTGGCTTTTTCTTTATAAATTCTGGAGCTTTCAAAAGCTGAATTCCTAAACTCATCCAGCTCTAACAGTTGAAACTTTCGTTTCTCAAGAGCTGCTGTGGCATCAAAGTTTAGGAATTTAATAGCCCAAAAGGCTCTATGTTCAAGCTCCACAGGTAAGTGACAAGCTTTCCCGTACACAAGCTGATAGGGAGACATTCCTATCGGAGTTTTGTATGCAGTTCGGTATGCCCACAGTGCATCATCCAGTCTCTTCGACCAATCCTTCCGAGAAATACTCACAGTTTTTTCCAGGATTCGCTTCAATTCCCTGTTGGAAACTTCCACTTGGCCACTCGTCTGCGGATGATAAGGTGTAGCAACCTTATGCCTGACACCATACTTTGTTAACAGATTTTCAAACTGCTTATTGCAAAAATGAGAGCCTCCATCACTTATGATTGCTCTCGGCACTCCAAACCTGGTAAAGATATTCTTTCTCAGGAAGTTCACAACCACCTTGGCATCATTAGTAGGAAGAGCTGTTGCCTCAACCCACTTAGAAACGTAGTCCACAGCTACCAAAATGTACTGGTTGGAATAGGAAGATGGGAATGGTCCCATGAAATCGATCCCCCATAAATCAAATAATTCCACCTCCATAATAGTGTTTAGAGGCATTTCATTTTTTCGGGAAATGTTCCCTGTCTTCTGGCATCTTTCACACTTTTCAACATACTCTCTGGCATCTTTGAAAAGAGTAGGCCAGTAATACCCACTTTGCAATACCTTCTGGGCAGTTCTGTTTCCACCAAAATGGCCACCATAATCAGAATTGTGACAATGCCATAAAATCTCCTTGATTTCCAATTCTGATACACATCTTCTCAAGATTCCATCAGCACATTGGAAATACAGGAATGGATCATCCCATACATACCTTCTAGCATCATGTAAAAAAAATTTTACTTGTTGCTTTGTGAAATCAGGAGGTACTTTCTTGATTACCTTAAAATTTACAAAATCAGCAAACCATGGTTCCATATGCAGTGCAAAAATTGGTTCTTCAGATAATTTCACAGAGATTGCAAGGACTTGTTCGTCCGGAAAATAATCGTTGATCTCTAAAGCAGGATCATCTTGTAGGGTCTTCTCTCGGATTCTTGATAAGTGATCAGCAACTTTATTTTCCATCCCTGACTTGTCTTTTATCTCTAAATCAAACTCTTGAAATAATAACATCCACCTTAACAGTCGTGGTTTGGCATTTTGTTTAGAGATCAAATACTTTATTGCTGCGTGATCAGTAAAAATGATGGTCTTGGCACCAAGGAGATAAGGTCTAAATTTATCAAGTGCATAGACCACAGCGAGCATCTCCTTCTCTGTTGTTGCATAGTTTACCTGTGCTTCATTCAGAACTTTGCTAGCATAGTAAATCACGTGCAACAGTTTGTTTCTTCGTTGGCCAAGAACAGCACCAATAGCAAGATCACTAGCATCGCACATCAACTCAAATGGCATACTCCAATCAGGTGAAACCAAGACAGGAGCAGTAGTGAGCTTTTCCTTTAGCAAATTAAAGGCTTTAAGACAAGCATCATCAAAAACAAACTCATTGTCTTTCATTAGAAGTTGACTTAGTGGCTTGGCGATTTTAGAGAAGTCTTTGATGAATCTTCTATAAAAGCCAGCATGACCAAGGAAACTTCTCACTCCATTAACATTAATTGGAGGAGGTAGTTTTTCAATGAGCATTAGTTTTGCTCTATCAACTTCTATACCTTCCTTAGAAATTTTGTGTCCAAGCACAATGCCTTCTTGGACCATGAAGTGACATTTTCCCCAGTTAAGGACCAGGTTTGTCTCCTGGCATCTTTTCAGTACTTTAGATAAGTTGCCTAAGCAATCATCAAAACAAGAGCCAAATACCGAAAAGTCATCCATGAATACCTCCAAGAACTTTTCTACCATATCTGAGAAGATTGATAACATGCACCTCTGAAAAGTAGCAGGTGCATTGCATAATCCAAACGACATTCTCCTATAGGAAAAAACGCCAAAAGGACAAGTGAATGCTGTCTTCTCCTGATCTTCAGGAGTCACTGCAATTTGATTATAACCACTGTATCCATCAAGGAAACAATAATAAGAATGACCTGCTAACCTCTCCAGCATTTGATCCACAAAAGGGAGAGGAAAATGATCCTTCCTAGTTGCTTCATTAAGCCTTCTATAGTCAACACACATTCGCCAGCCAGTAATTATCCTGGTAGAGATTAATTCATCCTTATCGTTCTTCACCACAGTGACACCCCCTTTCTTTGGCACAGTTTGTACAGGACTTACCCATACAGTATCTGAAATTGAATAAATCATACCTGCATCAAGAAGTTTGACTACTTCTTTTCTTACCACTTCTTTCATCATGGGGTTTAATCTTCTTTGAGGCTGCCTTACAGGTTTGATATCATTCTCCATGAGAATTTTATGCGTACAGAAAGAAGGACTTATACCCTTAAGATCAGCCATGGACCATCCTAAAGCAGTCTTATGCTTTAAAAGAATTTCTTTCAGTTTCTTCTCATTATTAGCAGATAACCTTTTATTTATGATCACTGGATATGTTTCATTGTCACCCAGGAACATATACTTTAGGGCAGGAGGTAACTCCTTAAGATCAACTTTAGGAGCAGCTATTTCTTTGTCAGAAGTTTTCTGTTCCAGCAACTCATCAGCAACTTTAATGTCTTCCTCAAAAGGGATATGATCTCTCTCTTACAATTCAACAGTCAATTCTTTCAAGGGAGTTTCATCTTCTTGCATCACTTCCTCTAAGACATTAATTTCAAAACAATCACTATCATCATATGGTCTTTTTATTGCATCAAAGACATTGACAGTGATTGTGTCTTCATTCATCCTTAGCACCAGCTTTCCCTGCTCTACATCAATCATTGCACGGGCTGTGGCCAGGAAAGGTCTACCCAATATGAGAG
>JAVKPL010002906.1:0-18697 GCA_032173675.1 Gastrolobium villosum
GATTTTATGAACTTTTTCGATGAAAAATGGATTCCGTCGAAGATTTTTAACGGAAAATGAATTCAGTTGTAAATGTATGAATAAAATAAATGCAAAAGAAATTGATTTTATTAATTTTTCGACGAAAAATGGATTCCGTTGAAAATTTTTGACGAAAAATGTATTCCGTCGAAAACGGATGAATAAAATAAATGCAAAAGAAATTGATTTTGTGAAGTTTTTCGACGGAAAATGGATTCCGTCGAAGATTTTTGACGGAAAATGAATTCCATCGAAAACGGATGAATAAAATAAATGCAAAAGAAATTGATTTTGTGAAGTTTTACGACGGAAAATGGATTCCGTCGAAGATTTTTGACGGAAAATGAATTCCGTCGAAAATGGATGAATAAAATAAATGCAAAAGAAATTGATTTTATGAACTTTTCGATGAAAAATGGATTCCGTCGAAGATTTTTAACGGAAAATGAATTCAGTTGTAAATGTATGAATAAAATAAATGCAAAAGAAATTGATTTTATTAATTTTTCGACGAAAAATGGATTCCGTTGAAGATTTTTGACGAAAAATGTATTCCGTCGAAAACGGATGAATAAAATAAATGCAAAAGAAATTGATTTTGTGAAGTTTTTCGACGGAAAATGGATTCCGTCGAAGATTTTTGACGGAAAATGAATTCCATCGAAAACGGATGAATAAAATAAATGCAAAAGAAGTTGATTTTGTGAAGTTTTTCGATGAAAAATGGATTCCGTCGAAGATTTTTGACGGAAAATGAATTCCGTCGAAATGGAGGAATAAAATAAATGCAAAAGAAATTGATTTTATGAAGTTTTTCAATAAAAAACGAATTCCGTCGAAGATTTTTGACGCAAAATGTATTCCGTCGAAAATGGAGGAATAAAATAAATGCAAAAGAAATTGATTTTATGAAGTTTTTCGATGAAAAACGGATTCCGTCGAAGATTTTTGACGAAAAATGTATTCCGTCGAAAATGGATGAATAACATAAATGCAAAAGAAATTGATTTTGTGAAGTTTTTCGACGGAAAATGTATTCCGTTGAAGATTTTTGACGAAAGATGTATTCCGTCGAAAACGGATGAATAAAATAAATGCAAAAGAAATTGATTTTGTGAAGTTTTTCGACGAAAAATGGATTCCGTAGAAGATTTTTGACGGAAAATGGATTCCGTCGAAATTTTTGACGGAAAATAAATTCCATCAAAAACGGATGATTAAAATAAATGCAAAAGAAATTGATTTTGTGAAGTTTTTCATCGGAAAATGGATTCCCTCGAAGATTTTTGACGGAAAATGAATTCCGACGGAAATAGATGAAAAAAATAAATGCAAAAGATATTGATTTTGTGAAGTTTTACGACGGAAAATGGATTCCGTCGAAGATTTTTGACGGAAAATGAATTCCGTCGAAAATGGATGAATAAAATAAATGCAAAAGAAATTGATTTTATGAACTTTTTCGATGAAAAATGGATTCCGTCGAAGATTTTTAACGGAAAATGAATTCAGTTGTAAATGTATGAATAAAATAAATGCAAAAGAAATTGATTTTATTAATTTTTCGACGAAAAATGGATTCCGTTGAAGATTTTTGATGAAAAATGTATTCCGTCGAAAACGGATGAATAAAATAAATGCAAAAGAAATTGATTTTGTGAAGTTTTTCGACGGAAAATGGATTCCGAAGAAGATTTTTGACGGAAAATGGATTCCGTCGAAGATTTTTGACGGAAAATGAATTTCATCGAAAACGGATGAATAAAATAAATGCAAAAGAAATTGATTTTGTGAAGTTTTTCGACGGAAAATGGATTCTGTCGAAGATTTTTGTCGGAAAATGAATTTCGTCGAAAATGGATGAATAAAATAAATGCAAAAGAAATTGATTTTGTGAAATTTTTGGACGGAATACAAATTCCGTCCAAAATGGATGAATAAAATAAAAGCAAAAGAAATTGATTTTATGAAGTTTTTCGACGAAAAATGGATTCCGTCGAATATTTTTGATGAAAAATTTATTCCGTCGAAAACGGATGAATAAAAATAAATGCAAAAGAAATTGATTTTGTGAAGTTTTACGACGGAAAAAGAATTTCGTTGAAAACGGAATAATAAAATAAATGCAAAAGAAATTGATTTTTTGAAGTTTTTCGACGGAAAATGGATTCCGTAGAAGATTTTTGATGGAAAGTGGATTCCGTCGAAGATTTTTGACGGAAAATGAATTCCGTCGAAAACGGATGAATATAATAAATGCAAAAGAAATTGACTTTATGAAGTTTTTCGACGAAAAATGGATTCCGTCGAAGATTTTTGACGAAAAATGTTTTTCCGTCGAAAATGGACTAATAAAATAAATGCAAAAGAAATTGATTTTGTGAAGATTTTTAACGGAAAATGAATTCCGTCGAAAACGGATGAATAAAATAAATGCAAAAGAAATTGATTTTGTGAAGTTTTTCGATGGAAAATGGATTCCGTCGAAGATTTTTGACAGAAAATGAATTCCGTCGAAAATGGATGAATAAAATAAATGCAAAAGCAATTGATTTTATGAAGTTTTTCGACGAAAAATGGATTCCGTCGAAGATTTTTGACGAAAAATGTATTCCGTCGAAAACGGATGACTAAAATAAATACAAAAGAAATTGATTTTGTGAAGTTTTTCGACGGAAAAAGAATTACGTCGAAAACGGATTAATAAAATAAATGCAAAGGAAATTGATTTTGTGTGTTTTTCGACGGAAAATGGATTCCGTCGAAGATTTTGGACGGAAAATGTATTCCGTCGAAAATGGATAAATAAAATAAATGCAAAAGAAATTGATTTTGTGAAATTTTTCGATGGAAAACAGATTCCGTCGAAAATGGATGAATAAAATAAATGCAAAAGAAATTGATTTTCTGATGTTTTTCGACGAAAAATGGATTCCGTCGAAGATTTTTGACGGAAAATGAATTCCGTTGAAAATGGATGAATAAAATAAATGCAAAAGAAATTGATTTTATTAATTTTTCGACGAAAAATGGATTCCGTTGAAGATTTTTGAAGAAAAATGTATTCCGTCGAAAACGGATGAATAAGATAAATGCAAAAGAAATTGATTTTGAGAAGTTTTTTGACGGAAAAAGGATTCCATAGTAGATTTTTGACGGAAAATGGATTCCGTCGAAGATTTTGGACGGAAAATGAATTCCCTCGAAAACGGATGAATAAAATAAATACAAAATAAATTGATTTTGTGAAGTTTTTCGACGGAAAATGGATTCCGTCGAAGATTTTTGACGGAAAATAAATTCCGTCGAAAATAGATGAATAAAATAAATGCTAAAGAAATTGATTTTGTGAAGTTTTTCGACGGGAAATGGAAGAAAATGGATGAATAAAATAAATGCAAAAGAAATTGATTTTGTGAAGTTTTTAGACGGAAAATAGATTCCGTCGAAGATTTTTGACGGAAAAAGGATTCCGTCGAAAAATGGATGAATAAAATAAATGTAAAAGAAATTGATTTTATGAAGTTTTTCGACGAAAAATGGATTCCGGTTAAGATTTTTGACGAAAAATGTATTCCGTCGAAAACGGATGAATAAAATAAATGCAAAAGAAATTGATTTTGTGAAGATTTTTAACGGAAAATGAATTCCGTCGAAAACGGATGAATAAAATAAATGCAAAAGAAATTGATTTTGTGAAGTTTTTCGATGGAAAACAGATTCCGTCGAAAATGGATGAATAAAATAAATGCAAAAGAAATTGATTTTATGATGTTTTTCGACGAAAAATGGATTCCGTCGAAGATTTTTGACGGAAAATGAATTCCGTAGAAAATGGATGAATAAAATAAATGCAAAAGAAATTGATTTTATTAATTTTTCGACGAAAAATGGATTCCGTTGAAGATTTTTGAAGAAAAATGTATTCCGTCGAAAACGGATGAATAAAATAAATGCAAAAGAAATTGATTTTGAGAAGGTTTTTGACGGAAAAAGGATTCCGTAGTAGATTTTTGACGGAAAATAAATTCCGTCGAAGATTTTTGACGGAAAATAAATTCCGTCGAAAATAGATGAATAAAATAAATGCTAAAGAAATTGATGTTGTGAAGTTTTTCGACGGAAAATAGATTCCGTCGAAGATGGATGAATAAAGTAAATGTAAAAGAAATTGATTTTATGAAGTTTTTCGACGAAAAATGGATTCTGGTTAAGATTTTTGACGAAAAATGTATTCCGTCGAAAACGGATGAATAAAATAAATGCAAAAGAAATTGATTTTGTGAAGATTTTTGACGTAAAATGAATTCCGTTGAAAATGGATGAATAAAATAAATGCAAAAGAAATTGATTTTGTGATGTTTTTCGATGAAAAACGGATTCCGTCGAAGATTTTTGACGAAAAATGTATTCCGTCGAAAATGGATGAATAACATAAATGCAAAAGAAATTGATTTTGTGAAGTTTTTCGACGGAAAATGGATTCCGTCGAAAATGGAGGAATAAAATAAATGCAAAAGAAATTGATTTTATGAAGTTTTTCGATGAAAAACGGATTCCGTCGAAGATTTTTGACGAAAAATGTATTCCGTCGAAAATGGATGAATAACATAAATGCAAAAGAAATTGATTTTGTGAAGTTTTTCGACGGAAAATGTATTCCGTTGAAGATTTTTGACGAAAAATGTATTCCGTCGAAAACGGATGAATAAAATAAATGCAAAAGAAATTGATTTTGTGAAGTTTTTCATCGGAAAATGGATTCCCTCCAAGATTTTTGACGGAAAATGAATTCCGACGGAAATAGATGAAAAAAATAAATGCAAAAGATATTGATTTTGTGAAGTTTTACGACGGAAAATGGATTCCGTCGAAGATTTTTGACGGAAAATGAATTCCTTCGAAAATGGATGAATAAAATAAATGCAAAAGAAATTAATTTTATGAACTTTTTCGATGAAAAATGGATTCCGTCGAAGATTTTTAACGGAAAATGAATTCAGTTGTAAATGTATGAATAAAATAAATGCAAAAGAAATTGATTTTATTAATTTTTCGACGAAAAACGGATTCCGTCGAAGATTTTTGACGAAAAATGTATTCCGTCGAAAATGGATGAATAACATAAATGCAAAAGAAATTGATTTTGTGAAGTTTTTCGACGGAAAATGTATTCCGTTGAAGATTTTTGATGAAAAATGTATTCCGTCGAAAATGGATGAATAAAATAAATGCAAAAGAAATTGATTTTGTGAAGTTTTTCGACAGAAAATGGATTCCGTAGAATATTTTTGACGGAAAATGGATTCCGTCGAAGATTTTTGACGGAAAATAAATTCCATCAAAAACGGATGATTAAAATAAATGCAAAAGAAATTGATTTTGTGTAGTTTTTCAATGGAAAATGGATTCCGTCGAAGATTTTTGACGGAAAATGAATTCCGTCGGAAATTGATGAATAAAATAAATGCAAAAGAAATTGATTTTGTGAAGTTTTACGATGGAAAATGGATTCCGTCGAAGATTTTTGACAGAAAATGAATTCCCTCGAAAACGGATGAATAAAATAAATGCAAAATAAATTGATTTTGTGAAGTTTTTCGACGGAAAATGGATTCCGTCGAAGATTTTTAACGGAAAATAAATTTCGTCGAAAATAGATGAATAAAATAAATGCTAAAGAAATTGATTTTGTTAAGTTTTTCGACGGAAAATGGATTCCGTTGAAGATTTTTGACGAAAAATGAATTCCGTCGAAAATGGATGAATAAAATAAATGCAAAAGAAATTGATTTTGTGAAGTTTTTCGATGAAAAACGGATTCCGTCGAAAATGGATGAATAACATAAATGCAAAAGAAATTGATTTTATGAAGTTTTTCGACGGAAAATGTATTCCGACGAAGATTTTAGACGAAAAATGTATTCCGTCGAAAATGGATGAATAAAATAAATGCAAAAGAAATTGATTTTGTGAAGTTTTTCGACGGAAAATGGATTCCGTAGAAGATTTTTGACGGAAAATGGATTCCGTCGAAAATTTTTGACGGAAAATGAATTCCATCGAAAACGGATGAATAAAATAAATGCAAAAGAAATTGATTTTGTGAAGTTTTTCGATGAAAAATGGATTCCGTCGAAGATTTTGGACGGAAAATGAATTCCGTCGAAAATGGAGGAATAAAATAAATGCAAAAGAAATTGATTTTATGAAGTTTTTCAATGAAAAACGGATTCCGTCGAAGATTTTTGACGCAAAATGTATTCCGTTGAAAATGGAGGAATAAAATAAATGCAAAAGAAATTGATTTTATGAAGTTTTTCGATGAAAAACGGATTCCGTCGAAGATTTTTGACGAAAAATGTATTCCGTCGAAAATGGATGAATAACATAAATGCAAAAGAAATTGATTTTGTGAAGTTTTTCGACGGAAAATGGATTCCGTCGAAAATGGAGAAATAAAATAAATGAAAAATAAATTGATTTTATGAAGTTTTTCGATGAAAATGGATTCCGTCGAAGATTTTTGACGGAAAATGAATTCCGTCGAAAATGGAGGAATAAAATAAATGCAAAAGAAATTGATTTTATGAAGATTTTCAATGAAAAACGGATTCCGTCGAAGATTTTTGACGCAAAATGTATTCCGTCGAAAATGGAGGAATAAAATAAATGCAAAAGAAATTGATTTTATGAAGTTTTTCGATGAAAAACGGATTCCGTCGAAGATTTTTGACGAAAAATGTATTCCGTCGAAAATGGATGAATAACATAAATGCAAAAGAAATTGATTTTGTGAAGTTTTTCGACTGAAAATGTATTCCGTTGAAGATTTTTGACGAAAGAAGTATTCCGTCGAAAACGGATGAATAAAATAAATGCAAAAGAAATTGATTTTGTGAAGTTTTTCGACGAAAAATGGATTCCGTAGAAGATTTTTGACGGAAAATGGATTCCGTCGAAGATTTTTGACGGAAAATAAATTCCGTCGAAAATAGATGAATAAAATAAATGCTAAAGAAATTGATTTTGTGAAGTTTTTCGATGGGAAATGGAAGAAAATGGATGAATAAAATAAATGCAAAAGAAATTGATTTTGTGAAGTTTTTCGACGGAAAATTGATTCCGTCGAAGATTTTTGACGGAAAAAGGATTCCGTCGAAAAATGGATGAATAAAATAAATGTAAAAGAAATTGATTTTATGAAGTTTTTCGACGAAAAATGGATTCCGGTTAAGATTTTTGACGAAAAATGTATTCCGTCGAAAACGGATGAATAAAATAAATGCAAAAGAAATTGATTTTGTGAAGATTTTTAACGGAAAATGTATTCCGTCGAAAACGGATGAATAAAATAAATGCAAAAGAAATTGATTTTGTGAAGTTTTTCGATGGAAAACAGATTCCGTCGAAAATGGATGAATAAAATAAATGCAAAAGAAATTGATTTTATGATGTTTTTCGACGAAAAATGGATTCCGTCGAAGATTTTTGACGGAAAATGAAGTCCGTAGAAAATGGATGAATAAAATAAATGCAAAAGAAATTGATTTTATTAATTTTTCGACGAAAAATGGATTCCGTTGAAGATTTTTGAAGAAAAATGTATTCCGTCGAAAACGGATGAATAAAATAAATGCAAAAGAAATTGATTTTGAGAAGTTTTTTGACGGAAAAAGGATTCCGTAGTAGATTTTTGACGGAAAATGGATTCCGTCGAAGATTTTGGACGGAAAATGAATTCCCTCGAAAACGGATGAATAAAATAAATACAAAATAAATTGATTTTGTGAAGTTTTTCGACGGAAAATGGATTCCGTCGAAGATTTTTGACGGAAAATAAATTCCGTCGAAGATTTTTGACGGAAAATAAATTCCGTCGAAAATAGATGAATAAAATAAATGCTAAAGAAATTGATTTTGTGAAGTTTTTCGATCCGTCGAAGATTTTTGACGGAAAAAGGATTCCGTCGAAAAATGGATGAATAAAGTAAATGTAAAAGAAATTGATTTTATGAAGTTTTTCGACGAAAAATGGATTCCGGTTAAGATTTTTGACGAAAAATGTATTCCGTCGAAAACGGATGAATAAAATAAATGCAAAAGAAATTGATTTTGTGAAGATTTTTGACGTAAAATGAATTCCGTTGAAAATGGATGAATAAAATAAATGCAAAAGAAATTGATTTTGTGATGTTTTTCGATGAAAAACGGATTCCGTCGAAGATTTTTGACGAAAAATGTATTCCGTCGAAAATGGATGAATAACATAAATGCAAAAGAAATTGATTTTGTGAAGTTTTTCGACGGAAAATGGATTCCGTCGAAAATGGAGGAATAAAATAAATGCAAAAGAAATTGATTTTATGAAGTTTTTCGATGAAAAACGGATTCCGTCGAAGATTTTTGACGAAAAATGTATTCCGTCGAAAATGGATGAATAACATAAATGCAAAAGAAATTGATTTTGTGAAGTTTTTCGACGGAAAATGTATTCCGTTGAAGATTTTTGACGAAAAATGTATTCCGTCGAAAACGGATGAATAAAATAAATGCAAAAGAAATTGATTTTGTGAAGTTTTTCATCGGAAAATGGATTCCCTCGAAGATTTTTGACGGAAAATGAATTCCGACGGAAATAGATGAAAAAAATAAATGCAAAAGATATTGATTTTGTGAAGTTTTACGACGGAAAATGGATTCCGTCGAAGATTTTTGATGGAAAATGAATTCCTTCGAAAATGGATGAATAAAATAAATGCAAAAGAAATTGATTTTATGAACTTTTTCGATGAAAAATGGATTCCGTCGAAGATTTTTAACGGAAAATGAATTCAGTTGTAAATGTATGAATAAAATAAATGCAAAAGAAATTGATTTTATTAATTTTTCGACGAAAAACGGATTCCGTCGAAGATTTTTGACGAAAAATGTATTCCGTCGAAAATGGATGAATAACATAAATGCAAAAGAAATTGATTTTGTGAAGTTTTTCGACGGAAAATGTATTCCGTTGAAGATTTTTGATGAAAAATGTATTCCGTCGAAAACGGATGAATAAAATAAATGCAAAAGAAATTGATTTTGTGAAGTTTTTCGACGGAAAATGGATTCCGTAGAATATTTTTGACGGAAAATGGATTCCGTCGAAGATTTTTGACGGAAAATAAATTCCATCAAAAACGGATGATTAAAATAAATGCAAAAGAAATTGATTTTGTGTAGTTTTTCAATGGAAAATGGATTCCGTCGAAGATTTTTGACGGAAAATGAATTCCGTCGGAAATTGATGAATAAAATAAATGCAAAAGAAATTGATTTTGTGAAGTTTTACGACGGAAAATGGATTCCGTCGAAGATTTTTGACGGAAAATGAATTCCCTCGAAAACGGATGAATAAAATAAATGCAAAATAAATTGATTTTGTGAAGTTTTTCGACGGAAAATGGATTCCGTCGAAGATTTTTAACGGAAAATAAATTTCGTCGAAAATAGATGAATAAAATAAATGCTAAAGAAATTGATTTTGTGAAGTTTTTCGACGGAAAATGGATTCCGTTGAAGATTTTTGACGAAAAATGAATTCCGTCGAAAATGGATGAATAAAATAAATGCAAAAGAAATTGATTTTGTGAAGTTTTTCGATGAAAAACGGATTCCGTCGAAGATTTTGAACGAAAAATTTATTCCGTCGAAAATGGATGAATAACATAAATGCAAAAGAAATTGATTTTGTGAAGTTTTTCGACGGAAAATGTATTCCGACGAAGATTTTTGACGAAAAATGTATTCCGTCGAAAATGGATGAATAAAATAAATGCAAAAGAAATTGATTTTGTGAAGTTTTTCGACGGAAAATGGATTCCGTAGAAGATTTTTGACGGAAAATGGATTCCGTCGAAGATTTTTGACGGAAAATGAATTCCATCGAAAACGGATGAATAAAATAAATGCAAAAGAAATTGATTTTGTGAAGTTTTTCGATGAAAAATGGATTCCGTCGAAGATTTTTGACGGAAAATGAATTCCATCGAAAATGGAGGAATAAAATAAATGCAAAAGAAATTGATTTTATGAAGTTTTTCAATGAAAAACGGATTCCGTCGAAGATTTTTGACGCAAAATGTATTCCGTTGAAAATGGAGGAATAAAATAAATGCAAAATAAATTGATTTTATGAAGTTTTTCGATGAAAAACGGATTCCGTCGAAGATTTTTGACGAAAAATGTATTCCGTCGAAAATGGATGAATAACATAAATGCAAAAGAAATTGATTTTGTGAAGTTTTTCGACGGAAAATGGATTCCGTCGAAAATGGAGAAATAAAATAAATGAAAAATAAATGGATTTTATGAAGTTTTTCGATGAAAATGGATTCCGTCGAAGATTTTTGACGGAAAATGAATTCCGTCGAAAATGGAGGAATAAAATAAATGCAAAAGAAATTGATTTTATGAAGATTTTCAATGAAAAACGGATTCCGTCGAAGATTTTTGACGCAAAATGTAACGCCCTCCCTTGTATGCATCCAAGAGAGTCGTTTGCTAAGCGGCATTAGAGTCGTTAACGTCACATGAGCAAACAAAGAATCTCATAGCAGTATACAAATCCGTAAGGCATTTCAATAGTTCTTATAACTTCTGTTTGGACGATAAAAAAATATTTCAAGTGATTTTGAAAGAGCACGTTTGGGCTTCGCGTGCATATAAAATAATAGTAAATCAGAGTTCGTTTGCTCATAAAAACACCACCCGTAAAGTGCACTGTAAAAATTTCAGCACTTAAATTCTTTTCACAAACGTTTTCCAAAATAGCCGCTGTTCATCAAGGTTCAAGATAAAATAGAGATGATAAAGTCTACAGTCATCCAAAAGTACCAAAATATCAATCATTACAGTCATCCAATCAAACAAACAGCAACAGTACAAGTCCATTCATCAGCAAGCAACAGCAAACATCACGTCTTCATGTGCTTTTACGTCCTCCTGCCATTTTGGAAAAATAGCAGCCCCGAAGGGGTGAGAATAATCCCAGTAGTGTGGCAACAAAACCAGTAATATAACAGTATTAACTAGGCACAAAATCATAAACAGTCACTTCAACATATCCTTGTTCCTTTTCCTTTTCCTTTTCATCATATTCATATATTGCGTATATAACGCCTTTCCTTTGCGCTTTTAGCACCGTCGTGCGCGCACTTCACAGTGAATCAAATATCCCTTGGCACCTGAGCTCCATGTGGATTCCAACTGTGGGCCTATGCGGACTGATGCCAAGTGTCCCATACCCCGGTACCTTGGGGATGCCTATATGATGCTTGCTCAAAACACATGGTCCTGTACATAACTATTCTAAAAAGCAAGACCTATATGCTCTTGGTACATGCATGCCATGCTATGCTTTCACACACAAAACGTACAAAAATGCGGTATGATGTAAGGTGCATGCTTATATACCTTACATATGCGTTATGCTGCCACATAACGTCTTTACCTCATAATCACATAGCCATCACGGCACATTTTTGGCAGTTTCCTTTCATCATAATGGAACATAATATTTTTACGGCATATGGAGCATCATGTCACAATTTTATACCAGTAGTCAATAGTCACATTAGGCAATATCGCCTGACACTTACCTTGTGTGCCTTAAACAATATCAAACAGCGGCGAAGTATTTCACTTCTTAGGCTCACCTAAATCAATTACAACCAATCATTTACAGTGGCTATTTACAGCAGAAACAGTGAGCATACAGCAGTGTCTTACAGTGGAAAACAGTGAGCATACAGCAGTGTTTTATAGCAGAAAACAGTGAGCATACAGCAGTGTTTTTACAGCAGAAAACAGTGAGCATACAGCAGTGTTTTTACAGCAGAAAACAGTGACGTTTGTGCTTAAAACAGTGAGCAGAAACAGTGAGTTGTTCTTTTAAAACAGTGAACAGAAAACAGTGGTATTTTCCTTAAAAACAGTGGACAGAAACAGTGACGTTTTACAGCAGGAAAACAGTGAACGTACAGCAGAAACAGTGACTATTTTGAAACAGAAACAGCGACTCTTTGGACCTCAACAGTGGCAGAAACAGTGACATTAAACAGTGGCAGAAACAGTGGCATAGGAATGTTAAAACAGTGACATAAATAGTGACTTTTGAACATCAAAGCAGTGGCATGAGTAGTGATGTTTATGCATCAAAACAGTGGCATGAATGGTACATTTTTGAGCATTAAAACAGTAGCATAAATCATGGTTTTTGGACATTGAGACAGTGGCATATTATGGACTAAAACAATGGCACTTTATGCATAAAAACAGTGGCATATGATGACTAAACAGTGGCATTTTATGCATAAAAACAGTGGCATTTTATGCATAAAAACAGTGGCATATGATGACTAAAACAGTGGCATTTTATGCATAAAAATAGTGGCATATGATGACTAAAACAGTGAGTGTTTTTATGCAGAAACAGTGGCACATAATGGACTAAAACAGTGAGTGTTTTTATGCAGAAACAGTGGCTTAGGGAGCACTAAAACAGTGGCATAAGTGTGCAAAAACGGTGGCATATAATGGTCTAAAACAGTGGCATATATTGGGCTAAAACAGTGGCATATATGTGCAGAAACAGTGGCATCAAAATGGTGATTTTGAGGAACCGAAACAGTGGGCATTTCATCTTCAAAACAGTGGCACATTCATAGGGAAACAGTGGCATTTGCATACAGAACAGTGGCATATATATCCCTCCAAACAGTGGCATATTCATACAAAAACAGTGGCATATATGTTAAGCATGACCATGAGACTTTTATGCATACAAATCATCATGAAATAGCTCCACCATTCTATTTTTATCATGCTCATACTTGAATCCAAAACCACACATAATCAAGGAGACATTTAAGCACACATACATGGTTACAATGAAAGTGTTCTAAGTTCAAGGCCTACCTCTTGTAGCACACACTTCACCACACCCTTTCTAGCTCTACTTCACAACTAGTCCACACCTCCTAGGAGATGATCTATGCGCATAAATGGTGAGGAGGACACCTTAGGACAGCTTCCAAGTGAGAGGAACAAAGCTGGACAGTGAGAGGAAAAGAAGAAGAAGGCTTGCACTAGCTTGGTGTGTATAGGTCACGGTTGAAGTGAGTGAGTGAAGAAGGGAGTTGGCTTGGTCTTTCTTTCTCCAAAGGTGCTTGTTGGCTCGGCTAGAGAGTGAGGAGGAGGAGGAGATGTTGGCTGAACTTGTGCAAAGTGAGGGAGAGTCCCTCTTGTGCGCACATCTTAAAGAAGAGGGGAGGAGAGGTTGAAATGATGAGGCATCATGAAAATTCTGGTTTCTTGCAAGAGGTGGGGCTGCACACTTGGGCTGAACAAGCAAAGGGTTGCTTCTAACATACACTATGCACATGCAAGGAGTGAGGAGAGATATGTTCAGATTTGAAAGCTGTCCTAAGTCAGAAAAATTTCTGCACAAACAGCCAAGTCTTGCGCATAAAATGATGAAGATGCAGCCCCAAGATCCTACTTATGATGCATGTGGAAGCAAGGGCAGGTTTGGCTCATGATGGGCTGCCAAAAGCATGCAGAAATCTGCACATTGCAGCCTCATAATGGAAGGTGTAAGGTGGTTCTCCAAGTCAACAAGTTAAGCAGTTTTGTGACACAAGAAATCTGATCCATGACTCCCCCCATGTGCGCCAAAATGAAGAAAGATGCAGCCTAATATCATGCTAAATGGTACATGTGTCTTCCATGCAAAGAAATTGAAATCAAGTTATGCATAAGCAAGGTGAGGTGGCGGTCAAACAAGAGAAAGGTAGGCAGATTTTTCTAAGTCCTATCCATCCTTTTGTGCGCAAGAAAAGAGTGGAAAGATACACCTAGCCAAGTGGTTGTTCCTTGATACACAAGACTCCCTAGTTGGACAAGGCTTAGGGGAGATAAGGGTGGACACAACCTTGGGCTGAACTAGCTTGATCCAAAAGCCATCCTTGGGCCATTGGCCACACACACAAAGAATCCAATCACACAAGTCCAATAAACACTAAAGCCTTCTAACACACACTCACATTACTCACATGATTTTAATAAATTTCACAAGTCTACATAAGCACCCTCCTATGATTTAATTTAAATACTTACCTTAGTCTTATCCAAGGATAAAGGTCAAACAATTCGCAAGCTATCACATATAAACCAACAATCCGAAATCTACACATACATATAGTACTTATGTATTTTACTAATTATGCGGGATGTTACACAAAATGTATTCCGTCGAAAATGGAGGAATAAAATAAATGCAAAAGAAATTGATTTTATGAAGTTTTTCGATGAAAAACGGATTCCGTCGAAGATTTTTGACGAAAAATGTATTCCTAACATAAATGCAAAAGAAATTGATTTTGTGAAGTTTTTCGACTGAAAATGTATTCCGTTGAAGATTTTTGACGAAAGAAGTATTCCGTCGAAAATGGATGAATAAAATAAATGCAAAAGAAATTGATTTTGTGAAGTTTTTCGACGAAAAATGGATTCCGTAAAAGATTTTTGACGGAAAATGGATTCCGTCGAAGATTTTTGACGGAAAATAAATTCCATCAAAAACGGATGATTAAAATAAATGCAAAAGAAATTGATTTTGTGAAGTTTTTCAACGGAAAATGGATTCCCTCGAAGATTTTTGACGGAAAATGAATTCCGACGGAAATAGATGAAAAAAATAAATGCAAAAGATATTGATTTTGTGAAGTTTTACGACGGAAAATGGATTCCGTCGAAGATTTTTGACGGAAAATGAATTCCGTCGAAAATGGATGAATAAAATAAATACAAAAGAAATTGATTTTATGAACTTTTTCGATGAAAAATGGATTCCGTCGAAGATTTTTAACGGAAAATGAATTCAGTTGTAAATGTATGAATAAAATAAATGCAAAAGAAATTGATTTTATTAATTTTTCGACGAAAAATGGATTCCGTTGAAGATTTTTGATGAAAAATGTATTCCGTCGAAAACGGATGAATAAAATAAATGCAAAAGAAATTGATTTTGTGAAGTTTTTCGACGGAAAATGGATTCCGAAGAAGATTTTTGACGGAAAATGGATTCCGTCGAAGATTTTTGACGGAAAATGAATTTCATCGAAAACGGATGAATAAAATAAATGCAAAAGAAATTGATTTTGTGAAGTTTTTCGACGGAAAATGGATTCTGTCGAAGATTTTTGTCGGAAAATGAATTTCGTCGAAAATGGATGAATAAAATAAATGCAAAAGAAATTGATTTTGTGAAATTTTTGGACGGAATACAAATTCCGTCCAAAATGGATGAATAAAATAAATGCAAAAGAAATTGATTTTATGAAGTTTTTCGACGAAAAATGGATTCCGTCGAAGATTTTTGATGAAAAATGTATTCCGTCGAAAACGGATGAATAAAAATAAATGCAAAAGAAATTGATTTTGTGAAGTTTTACGACGGAAAAAGAATTTCGTTGAAAACGGAATAATAAAATAAATGCAAAAGAAATTGATTTTTTGAAGTTTTTCGACGGAAAATGGATTCCGTAGAAGATTTTTGATGGAAAATGGATTCCGTCGAAGATTTTTGACGGAAAATGAATTCCGTCGAAAACGGATGAATACAATAAATGCAAAAGAAATTGACTTTATGAAGTTTTTCGACGAAAAATGGATTCCGTCGAAGATTTTTGACGAAAAATGTTTTTCCGTCGAAAACGGACTAATAAAATAAATGCAAAAGAAATTGATTTTGTGAAGATTTTTAACGGAAAATGAATTCCGTCGAAAACGGATGAATAAAATAAATGCAAAAGAAATTGATTTTGTGAAGTTTTTCGATGGAAAATGGATTCCGTCGAAGATTTTTGACAGAAAATGAATTCCGTCGAAAATGGATGAATAAAATAAATGCAAAAGAAATTGATTTTATGAAGTTTTTCGACGAAAAATGGATTCCGTCGAAGATTTTTGACAAAAATGTATTCCGTCGAAAACGGATGACTAAAATAAATGCAAAAGAAATTGATTTTGTGAAGTTTTTCGACGGAAAAAGAATTACGTCGAAAACGGATTAATAAAATAAATGCAAAGGAAATTGATTTTGTGAGTTTTTCGACGGAAAATGGATTCCGTCGAAGATTTTTGACGGAAAATGTATTCCGTCGAAAATGGATGAATAAAATAAATGCAAAAGAAATTGATTTTGTGAAATTTTTCGATGGAAAACAGATTCCGTCGAAAATGGATGAATAAAATAAATGCAAAAGAAATTGATTTTATGATGTTTTTCGACGAAAAATGGATTCCGTCGAAGATTTTTGACGGAAAATGAATTCCGAAAATGGATGAAAAATAAAATAAATGCAAAAGAAATTGATTTTATTAATTTTTCGACGAAAAATGGATTCCGTTGAAGATTTTTGAAGAAAAATGTATTCCGTCGAAAACGGATGAATAAAATAAATGCAAAAGAAATTGATTTTGAGAAGTTTTTTGACGGAAAAAGGATTCCGTAGTAGATTTTTGACGGAAAATGGATTCCGTCGAAGATTTTGGACGGAAAATGAATTCCCTCGAAAACGGATGAATAAAATAAATACAAAATAAATTGATTTTGTGAAGTTTTTCGACGGAAAATGGATTCCGTCGAAGATTTTTGACGGAAAATAAATTCCGTCGAAAATAGATGAATAAAATAAATGCTAAAGAAATTGATTTTGTGAAGTTTTTCGACGGAAAATGGAAGAAAATGGATGAATAAAATAAATGCAAAGGAAATTGATTTTGTGAAGTTTTTCGACGGAAAATAGATTCCGTCGAAGATTTTTGACGGAAAAAGGATTCCGTCGAAAAATGGATGAATAAAATAAATGTAAAAGAAATTGATTTTATGAAGTTTTTCGACGAAAAATGGATTCCGGTTAAGATTTTTGACGAAAAATGTATTCCGTCGAAAACGGATGAATAAAATAAATGCAAAAGAAATTGATTTTGTGAAGATTTTTGACGGAAAATGAATTCCGTTGAAAATGGATGAATAAAATAAATGCAAAAGAAATTGATTTTGTGATGTTTTTCGATGAAAAACGGATTCCGTCGAAGATTTTTGACGAAAAATGTATTCCGTCGAAAATGGATGAATAACATAAATGCAAAAGAAATTGATTTTGTGAAGTTTTTCGACGGAAAATGGATTCCGTCGAAAATGGAGGAATAAAATAAATGCAAAAGAAATTGATTTTACGAAGTTTTTCGATGAAAAATGGATTCCGTCGAAGATTTTTGACGGAAAATGAATTCCTTCGAAAATGGAGGAATAAAATAAATGCAAAAGAAATTGATTTTATGAAGTTTTTCAATGAAAAACGGATTCCGTCGAAGATTTTTGACGAAAAATGTATTCCGTCGAAAATGGAGGAATAAAATAAATGCAAAAGAAATTGATTTTATGAAGTTTTTCGATGAAAAACGGATTCCGTCGAAGATTTTTGACGAAAAATGTATTCCGTCGAAAATGGATGAATAACATAAATGCAAAAGAAATTGATTTTGTGAAGTTTTTCGACGGAAAATGTATTCCGTTGAAGATTTTTGATGAAAAATGTATTCCGTCGAAAACGGATGAATAAAATAAATGCAAAAGAAATTGATTTTGTGAAGTTTTTCGACGGAAAATGGATTCCGTAGAATATTTTTGACGGAAAATGGATTCCGTCGAAGATTTTTGACGGAAAATAAATTCCATCAAAAACGGATGATTAAAATAAATGCAAAAGAAATTGATTTTGTGTAGTTTTTCAATGGAAAATGGATTCCGTCGAAGATTTTTGACGGAAAATGAATTCCGTCGGAAATTGATGAATAAAATAAATGCAAAAGAAATTGATTTTGTGAAGTTTTACGACGGAAAATGGATTCCGTCGAAGATTTTTGACGGAAAATGAATTCCCTCGAAAACGGATGAATAAAATAAATACAAAATAAATTGATTTTGTGAAGTTTTTCGACGGAAAATGGATTCCGTCGAAGATTTTTAACGGAAAATAAATTTCGTCGAAAATAGATGAATAAAATAAATGCTAAAGAAATTGATTTTGTGAAGTTTTTCGACGGAAAATGGATTCCGTTGAAGATTTTTGACGAAAAATGAATTCCGTCGAAAATGGATGAATAAAATAAATGCAAAAGAAATTGATTTTGTGAAGTTTTTCGATGAAAAACGGATTCCGTCGAAGATTTTGGACGAAAAATTTATTCCGTCGAAAATGGATGAATAACATAAATGCAAAATGTATTCCGTTGAAGATTTTTGACGAAAAATGTATTCCGTCGAAAACGGATGAATAAAATAAATGCAAAAGAAATTGATTTTGTGAAGTTTTTCGACGGAAAATGGATTCCGTAGAATATTTTTGACGGAAAATGGATTCCGTCGAAGATTTTTGACGGAAAATAAATTCCATCAAAAACGGATGATTAAAATAAATGCAAAAGAAATTGATTTTGTGAAGTTTTTCAACGGAAAATGGATTCCCTCGAAGATTTTTGACGGAAAATGAATTCCGTCGGAAATAGATGAAAAAAATAAATGCAAAAGATATTGATTTTGTGAAGTTTTACGACGGAAAATGGA
>JAVKPL010002907.1:0-18647 GCA_032173675.1 Gastrolobium villosum
TAATGACATCATAATTGAAAAGAAAAAGATATTCAACATTTTAATTAAGCGCAGCTTAATACGATAGTATGATAACATTACCGGATATATACGGGGTGTTACAGATTTCAAAGCCTTCAGGTTGTGTCATGTACACTTCCTTCTTCAAGAACCCATTCAAGAAGGCAGTCTGGACATCCATTTGCCAAATTTCATAGTCGTGGTATGCTGCTATTGCAAGCATAATCCTAATAGATTTGATCATGGTAACCGGTGAGAAAGTCTCATCATAGTCAACTCCTTGTCTTTGACGATACCATTTCGCCACCAACCTAGCTTTGTAGGTCTGAACGTTGCCATCTGTATCAGTCTTTCTTTTAAAGACCCATTAGTTACTGATAGGAACTATTCCTTGCGGTTTAGGAACCAAGGTCCATACCTTGTTTTGATACATCGAATCCATTTCAGATTCCATGGCCTCAAGCCATCTAGAAGAGTCAACATCCTTGACTGCCTCTTTGTTGTTACTTGGTTCATCATCCTCGACAGTTTGTTGATTCTCAATCACAAACCCATACCTCTCAGGTGGATAGATAACTCTCATAGACCTACGGAGTTGTGTGTTTTCTACATTGGAGAACGTCACCTGCGGAGCAGACTCGGGTTCCTCAATCTGTTCTTGTGGTCCTTGAACTTCTTCAAGATCAATCTCTCTCCCACTGGCTTCTTGAGAGATCAAATCCTTCTCAAGGAACTCAGCATCCAACAAACACCTTGTGTTCATTCTTGGAGTAAAAGTAGTATCCCTTAGAACCTCTAGGATACCCCACAATAGACATTTAGTACTCTCAGCACTAAACTTGTCTGATGCCAACGCTTTGACATAAGCCGGCGATCCCCATACCCTGAGGTAAACCAGGTTGGGTCTCTTACCATTCCATATCTCATATGGTGTGGTCTGAACAAATTTAGATGGTACCCTATTTAGAAGAAGGAATATCCCCAAAATGATTTTGGAAGTTGAGTCTCACTCATCATAGACCTAACCATGTCTAACAAGGACCTGTTTCTCCTTTTGGAGACACCACTTTGGTGTGGTGTGTTAGGTGCAGTAAGCTGCGAGAGAGTTCCATTTTCTCTCAGATAATCCTGAAACTCATGGCTCAGATATTCACCATCACGATCTGATCGCAATGACTTAACCATCTTGCCACGCTGTTTCTCTACTTCATCAGTAAATGAAATAGGAGTATCCTCCTCTAGCCTCAATAGACATTGGGCCACATACATCAGAGTGAATGAGTTCTAATAACTCACTAGCCCTATGAATCTCAAGCCCATTGGGCTTTTGACGAATCACTTTTCCAGCTAGACAAGATTCACATTGTCCATAGGATTCCAAATCCTTGGAATCTAGGTGTCCATCTCTATGCATCCTAGACAATCTTGTTTCATTTATGTGCCCTAGTCTATAGTGCCAAAGATAGGATTGATTATCTATCCTAGGTCGTTTCACATCTACATTGAGCACTTCAGTTCCCATTTCCAAAACATACAAGCCATTTATTAAAGAAGCAGTACCAAAACAATATCATTCAAAATGATAGAAAATGTACTATCCTTAATAGTGAAAGCAAAACCATATTGTTCTAAACAAGAATTAGAAATAATGTCTCTAGAAATGCCGGGAACATAAAGACAATTATTCAAATGCAATAAGAGGCCTGTAGGCTAATGAGGTCAGTATCTCCACCAGCATGAGCAGCAACTCTTGCTCCATCAAACTGATTTGTACATTGGAATTACTCAGCTCTTTTAAATGTTTTCTACATTGGAATTACTCACTTTTTTGAAATTCGAATTCTGAATTAATTTCAAGTTTTGGATTTCAATTTTAAATTTCAAATTGTAATTGTGGGAAAGGATTAAATTAAATAAATAATAATTTCTTTTAAAAACCGAAATAAAAAATCAATGGAAAATTAAGTTAATCATTTATGGTGGCAGACAACTCATTCAATGTACTCAGCTCTTTTAAATGCTTTCTACATTGGAATTGCTCACTCTTTTGAAATTCGAATTCTGAATTAATTTCAAATTTTGGATTTCAAATTGGAATGGTGGGAAAGGATTTGGAAATAAAAAATTAAACAAAAAATAATTTCTTTTAAAAATCGAAATAAAAAATCAATGGTAAATTAAGTTAATCATTTATGGTGGGAGACTCATTCAATGTCCCACTGATTTGTTGCATAAAAAAAAAACATTAAGAAAAATATTGTAAAATAATAAAATTATTTATATTGTAAAATAAATTCAAAATTTGGAAATAAATTAAATAAAAAATTATGTGAATAGTTTTTGATGGCAGACAACTCATTCAATGTCCCACTGCATACTACATTGGAATTTCCAAATTAATAATAACTCAACTCTTCTAAATTTTGAATTTATGTTTAAATTTGAATTTTGGATTTGTATTTTTAACTTTGTAATGATGGGAAAACTTTTACAAAACTGACAACTCATTTAATGTCCCGCTACTTTTCTTTTGTTGTATATTATGAGTAAAAAGACCTATACTTTTCTTTTGTTGTATATCCACTATTTTTTACATGGATAATTGTTAGCCCTATTAATGCTGAATAAAAAAAAATTAAAAAATTTGTAAAATAAGAAAATTATTTATATCGTAAAATAAATTTGAAATTTGGAAACAAATTAAATGAAAAATTATGTGAACTTGATATGTGGGAAAAGAGTTCAGCATTTAATATTTACACAGTGGAAAAAGATATATATAAAATAAATTTGGATTTAACATAAAATTATAGATTAAACAATAAATATTTAAAATTATAAAAATAAATTCATAGTTGATAAAAAACATTTAAAATTTAAAAGAAAAAAATAAGAAATGTCATAATTTATACTTTACAAAAAATAAATTAAAATTTTACATAAAAATTTTAAATATACATTTATAACCAATTAAAGATATATATATATATAAATCATAAATTAAAATAGAAAAAAATTATATAAAAAAATATGTATAATTAATATAAAAAGTTTTAAATTTTAAATTTAAATAAAAGATGACGTCTGTCATTCTGTAAAAAAAATTATTAAAATTTAAGAACTATAAAAAAAAATTAATTTAGTACATAAGAAAGAAATTAAACTTTCATTTTTTTATTGCAAGAGTGTAATTAACACAAATACTTGCAAAAAATAATTATTTATATAAAATATTGACATTTAGAGGGGGAAAACTGAGCTCGGCCCGGAGGGCTGGCCCGCCAATATATTTTTATAATTCAATTGAAATTTTATCTTTCTTCTTTTATAATTAAATTACTAAATCTGATTTCAATTTTTGTAAATACAAATTTGTGAAATTCCAAAGACTAACGACACTAATCCTTGAAAAAAAGAAATTTGCAAGTATAAAATGCTAACAGTTAGAGGTGAAAAAATAGGCTCGACCCGGAGGGCCAGCCCGCTAATATATTTTTATAATTCAACTGAAATTTTATCCTTCTTATTTTATAATTACATTTCTAAATCTAATTTCAATTTTTGTAAATATAAATTTGTGAAAAAAAATTATTTATTATTATTTTATAAATCTGATTGTAGTAAATGAAAGTTCATCTCCGAGATAAAATATAAAAACCTAGACGCAACTATAAAAATATTTGTTTTATGGATAAATAAAAAACCTATTACATGCTGATAGTTAGAGGTGGCAAACTGGACTCGGCCCGGAGGGACGAACCACAAACACATTTTTATAATTAAATTAAAATCTTATTCTTCTTCTTTTATAATTAAATTCCTAAATCTGATTTTAATTTTTGTAAATATAAATTTATAAAATTTCAAATACTAACGACACAAATCCATTCAATGCTGTAATTTTTTTCACCAGAAATATAGAACAAAATAACAACATAATTTTTTGTAAATATAAGTTTTGCAGTGGGATTAACCAACCACGACAGACGACAAAATTTTTAATCTTTTTTTCCCGTGCATCGCACGGGTAATATACTAGTTATTTTTCAAAATAGTGGCCACGTAAAATGTTTTTTCTTGTTATTAACCCGATAGAGTCGTTTTCAAATAAAAATATTTTAAAATAAAATAAATTAATTTTTTTAAATAAATTAATTAATATAGCCCAAGTGAAAGAATGTTAGAAATTTTATATGTGGGTAATATTAATTAATGTTTTTGTATTTTCTAAAATAATCGGGTTAATACTTAATGGATATTCCAATTTAATCTATTATGATAAGCCTATTCTGATAATGTTGAGTTAGGCTTTTGGCATCTTTTGGTATTGGGCGTAGTTGGACAGCACAATGTAGGAATTAGTGTCTCATTGGGCTTCTGTGATGGGTGGACCCATCAGACACACTGTTGATTAGGGTTGTAACGGACCCTCATGTTGAGCTGGGCCCAGTGGTGCGAACCCGCAAGAAGCCCAATTATTTGAATGATTATGAGACCAGCTGATATAGTCTTGCCCCAATAAACCTCTTTAAATATCTTTTAATTAGTACTATTAATAGTCATACGGGCTTATGTAGTCTTGGCCCAATGGACCTCTTTAAATGTCTTTTAATTAGTACTATTAATAGCCATACGGGCTTATGAGTGGATAGGAAAGCCCAATATGATTAGGGCATTATATATAGTGACCTAAGACCAATGAATATGATTATGAAAATTCTGAATAATTCTTCTCTCTACAATCTCTTCTTTCTCTCTCTCTACCTCCCTTTCTAATTCCTTGAATTCCAATAGATCTACGAACAATGCATTACAATTTGGTGCTCTCGTTGCCTACTCATCCCTCTCCACTATGGCAGACAATACTCGCTTTCGTGATGTTACAAATAGACTTGAAGTACTGGAACAACAAACCCAGGGTTTAGACAGCCTCGAACAACAATTCCGAGCTGCTGAAATAGTACGGGAAAAATATTTTCTGGATCTACAAGAATCGAATCTTCAATTACATCAGTCACAAGTTGAAATACAACAGGCAATTCAACACCTCATTGATGGTACCAATAATTCAGGTATTTTGGGATCTGGACCAGGCTCTACGTCCAAATCCAATAATTCTAATTCCGATTCGCATAAGCCACATTCCCTTAAACTACTTTTTCCACGCTTCAACGCTCGTGACCCCACATCATGGTTATTTGCTGTTGACAATTACTGCCAATTTTACAACATTGGCGTCGAGGACCGATTATTAATTGTTTCATTTCATTTGGATTATCCTGCTGCTTGTTGGTTTAGGGGTCTTAGTGATGAGGGTTTACTCCCTACATGGTCAGCATTTGTTACTGCCATTAATCGCAGATTCGGGTCCATCCAAATTTGATGATCCAATTGGTGCTTTAGCCAAACTACAACAATTGGGATACATTTGTGACTATCAGTCTTCCTTTGAAGCTGCTGCCAGCAAGGTCCCTAAATTATCTACCACAATGAAAAAGGGCTTATTCATTTTCGGCCTTAAACCACGCATTCGTCATTCCGTTCTTGCACAACGTCCACATGATTGGCATGAGGCTCTAGCTTTCGCTAAGGTTTTTGAGGACCAAATTGCTGATGAAAGACCACACATGCCTTGGTTCACTAAACTTAACCCCCAAAACATCACAATACCCACTCACCAACTCCCTATACCCACCGAACCACAACAACCATTAGCCCTCACATATACACCTCATAACAAACCCATATCTACTATCCCCATTCGTCGCTTAACACCAGCTGAAATGCAAGCCCGGAGAGACAAAGGACTATGTTTTAATTGCGATGACAAATTCACATTTGGACACAAATGTAAAGCAAAGGCCTCCCTTCTATATTTAGAAGGTGTGGATGATGATGAACCCCCTGATCCTACTGAAATGGAAGGGGAACAGGAAAATACTGTGGAGGCGACTGAGGAGATTCCAGAAATCAGTTTTAATGCCTTATTTGGGACTTATTCTTCCAAATCCTTCAAATTATTGGGCACTGTTATGGGTCAGTCGGTTCAAATCCTAATTGACGGTGGCAGCACACACAATTTTATCACTCCTCGAGTCGCTACTCACTTACACCTCACTTTATTATCCATTCCATCATTTAATGTGCAGGTAGGAATTGGTGACTTACTTAAATGCTCAGCCATGTGTCAAGCAGTACCTTTAGATGTTCAAGGTCACCGATTTTCAGTAGAATTGTTTGTATTGGAATTACAAGGGGTTGATATGGTTTTAGGGGTCTAATGGTTATCAACCTTGGGTCCAATTGTGACTGATTACTGTTAGCATATGGGTGTCCTAGAGACAATCTTTTGATTAAATAAAGGACACTAGATGTAGAACTTTGTTTGTCGCAAATAAATAAAGCACTATTTATTCAGTTTCATATTGTGTCTCGATATTACTGTTAATATTATATGAATGAACTGGACAAACCCCTTGGAATAGAACAGGTATCTCTTGAGTATCTGTGATGAGATCACGATCATGAGGATTCAAGGATATTGCATGTCTATTCCTAATTATATGTTCCTAGTCTAGAGACACTGAGTTTGGGGATCAGTGATCTAGAGTAAAGACTAGTACGACTTATCTACTTGTATATGGATACAAGGTAAAGACCTCATGAGCTGCAGATATGGAGATATCTTAGCTAAAGTCGTGGGTGGACCTATAAGATATAGCTCGCACTGAACAGACCCAAAAAGAGACTCTATGAGGAAATCTCACATATAGTGTCATTAGAGTAATCTCTTTATGTTTGGGTATGTCTTTCCTTAGACCAGAAGTTATTACCTAGACTGTGTTCTTGAAGGCATGTTTTGATTGTATGCCTCGTCTGCCTGAAACATGGAGACTCATAGGTATACTGTTGGCCGTGTTCTTAAAGGGCACAGGGCTAGGGTAATAAGCTGAAGGAATTCGTCAAATCTCTGTGAGAGACTAGGTTATCTATAAACCGGAGAAATCGGGATGACATTTACAGGGACTCGGGAATCTATGCATAGTAAAAGAGATCATGAGATGATCTGCCTTTAGAGTCAGTAAATTGAAGATTCCCTATTTCGAATAAAGCTTACCCTAAACCGCAGGGGTTGATACATTTCCTTACCCTAGGTTAATGGGAAGATAACCGAGACGAAGGGAAATACATACGGTAACCGAATATGTGCAATAGGATGATCAAGTCATTAATCTGACTAGTTCTGGGGCAACAAAGCAGTGCTAGTGCTCTGTGTTGTCATTAATTGGGTTGTGGGCTTATTGGGCCCAAGCCAATTATGTCAGAAGCTAAGTTGGACCTAATGGGTCACACACTAACACCTTGTAGTCATGATGGACTAGCTTTAAAGGTATTGGGCCTAATAATGGTTGTTAGCCCAAGAAGCTGTTTGGAAGCCCACCTAAATGGGTGGGTGGTGCATGGAGCTTAGTAATGGGCTTGGATAGTCCAAGCCATTACTAATTAATTTAATTAGTTAAATTAATAATCAAATATTTGAATTTCGAATTTTGAATTTGAAATTTGAATTTTGAAATTTGAATTTGGAATTGGAATTTTGAATTTGAAATTTGAAATTTGAATTTTGAAATTTGAATTTTGAAATTTGAATTTGGAATTGGAATTTTGAAATTCGAATTTTGAATTTGAAATTTGAAATTTTGAATTTTGAATTTTGAATTTGAATGTTTGAACATTTGAATTCAAGTGTTTGAATTCAAATTTGAATTGGCTTTGAAAAGTTGTTTCATAAGAAAAGGATAAGACAGGATCTTATTGGAGCATATTCCTTGGATCAAGAAGCATCTTTGGAGCACTTCCTTGGGCTGTTTGGTGCGCAAGTTTAAGTGATAAGGATGTCATCTTATCACTTAAAACAAAGCTCCATTCAGATTTGGTGGTTGAGGGAATCAGTGGGTGAGTTGATTCAAATTTTGAATGCAACTACTCAATATATTTGGACCCCTTCTAGGGCTGAATTATGCGCATGAAAAGTGTACTATATGATAGTTTATGAATTTAAGTTTAAATTATTTTGAACTTAATTTCATGTGGATAAGATTGGAGGTTGTTGGCAAAATTGGTTTTGCAACAGCTCCACCTTATCCTCCCTGTTCCATGCGCAAACTTCAAAGGTTTTTGAAAGTTGGTTTTCATTTTGAATGAATTAAAATTCCCTCTTCCTCTCATCAAGGTGTGCGCATATATACAGCCTCCTCACCTTAGGGTTTTGTCAAGAAAACCTAGCCAACTCTCCTCCATCTATGCACCATTCTGTAGGGTAGTTCACTACACCTTTTTAAACAGAATACCTAGCCTCCACCTTCACCACTTGTGCGCATAGCAAGCCTCACTGTGGTGTTCATCTGGTGGCTTTCAAGAAGGGGTTCTTGCATCATTGACGAACGGTGGTGTGGATCACCATTAGAGGGTTTGAACCCTTCAAGCCTGACATCTGATCTCCCTGACTGATCAGGCCAAAAACAAGGTAATATCATGCTGTCTTAAAGCATGAACCTATGTGTGCATGTATATTCCGCAGTAAAAATTTTGTTTTTACACCTTATATGCATCGGCCTTCAAAGGCCAGTTTACTTTCAATTACAACAAGCTAACCATGGGGTTTCTATTCCAAGGAACATATGTCGTACTTCAAGGTGAAAACCGGATTGCTGCTAGCTTGATTACTTCCTCCCAACTACATAAATTATTGATCCAAAATTCATTGGACTCTTGTGTTATGTGTTTGTCGGCAGTGGCCGTTCAACCTACCCAAAAAGACAGTGAGCTCAATCCACAGGTCCAAACCTTATTGGACCAATACACAGAGGTTTTTTCAACTCCAAATTCCCTACCCCCAGATAGACCCAACAACCACCGAATACCTCTCATTCCTGATGCCAAACCTGTTCAGGTTCGGCCATACAGATACCCACACTTCCAAAAGAATGAGATAGAAAAGTTGGTCTCCGAAATGCTACAAAATGGAGTAATCCGTCCAAGCCACTCCGCTTTTAGTTCACTAGTATTACTTGTCAAGAAAAAGGATGGGACGTGGCGTTTTTGTGATGATTATCGGGCTTTAAATGTAAAAGTAAACTGGCCTTTGAAGGCCGATGCATGTAAGGTGTAAAACAAAAATTTTTACTGCGGAACATACATGCACTCATAGGTTCATGCTTTAAGACAGCATGATGTTACCTTGTTTTTGGCCTGATCAGTCAGGGAGATCAGATGTCAGGCTTGAAGGGTTCAAACCCTCTAATGGCGATCCACACCACCGTTCGTCAATGATGCAAGAACCCCTTCTTGAAAGCCACCAGATGAACACCACAGTGAGGCTTGCTATGCGCACAAGTGGTGAAGGTGGAGGCTAGGTATTCTGTTTGGAAAGGTGTAGTGAACTACCCTACAGAATGGTGCATCAGATGAAGGAGAGTTGGCTAGGTTTTCTTAAAACCCTAAGGAGAGGAACTCACTATGTTATGCGCACACCTTGGAGGGAAGAGAGAAGAATTTAATTCATTCAAAATGAAAACCAACTTTCAAACACATTTGAAATTTGCGCATGGAACAGGGGAGGATAAGGTGGAGCTGTTGCAAAACCAATTTTGCCAACAACCTCCAATCTTATCCTCATGAAATGAAGTTCAAAGTAATTTAAACTTAAATTCATAAACTATCATATAGTATACTTTTCATGCGCATAATTCAGCCCTAGAAGGGGTCCAAATATATTGAGTAGTTGCATTCAAAATTTGAATCAACTCGCCCACTGATTCCCTCAACCACCAAATCTAAAAGGAGCTTTGTTTTAAGTGATAATATGACATCCTTATCACTCAAATTTGCGCACCAAACAGCCCAAGGATGTGCTCCAAAGATGCTTCTTGATCCAAGGAATATGCTCCAATAAGATCCTGTCTTATCCTTTTGTTATGAAACAACTTTTCAAAGCCAATTCAAATTCGAATTCAAACACTTGAATTCAAATGTTCAAACATTCAAATTCAAAATTCAAAATTCAAAATTTCAAATTTCAAATTCAAAATTCGAATTTCAAAATTTCAATTCCAAATTCAAATTTCAAAATTCAAATTTCAAATTCAAAATTCGAATTTCGAAATTCAAATTCCAAATTCAAATTTCAAAATTCAAATTTCAAATTCAAAATTCGAAATTCAAATATTTGATTATTAATTTAACTAATTAAATTAATTAGTAATGGTTTGGACTATCCAAGCCCATTACTAAGCTCCATGCACCACCCACCCATTTAGGTGGGCTTCCAAACAGCTTCTTGGGCTAACAACCATTATTAGGCCCAATACCTTTAAAGCTAGTCCATCATGACTATAAGGTGTTAGTGTGTGACCCATTAGGTCCAACTTAGCTTCTGACATAACTGGGCTTGGGCCCAACAAGCCCACAACCCAATTAATGACAACACAGAGCACTAGCAATGCTTTGTTGCCCCAGAAATAGTCAGATTAATGACTTAATCATCCTATTGCACATATTTGGTTACCGTATGTATTTCCCTTCGTCTCGGTTATTTTCCCATTAACCTAGGGTAAGGAAATGTATCAACCCCTGCGGTTTAGGGTAAGCTTTATTCGAAATAGGGAATCTTCAATTAACTGACTCTAAAGGCAAATCATCTCATGATCTCTTTTACTATGTATAGATTCCCGAGTCCCTGTAAATGTCATCCCGATTTCTCCGGTTTATATATAACCTAATCTCTCACAGAGATTTGATGAATTCCTTCAGCTTATTACCCTAGCCCTGTGCCCTTTAAGGACACGCCCAACAGTATACCTATGAGTCTCCATGTTTCAGGCAGACGAGGCATACAATCAAAACATACCTTCAAGAACACAGTCTAGGTAATAACTTATGGTCTAAGGAAAGACATACCCAAACATAAAGAGATTACTCTAATGACACTATCTGTGAGATTTCCTCATAGAGTCTCTTTTTGGGTCTGTTCAGTGCGAGCTATACTCTTATAGGTCCACCCACGACTTTAGCTAAGATATCTCCATATCTGCAGCTCATGAGGTCTTTACCTTGTATCCATATACAAGTAGATAAGTCATACTAGTCTTACTCGAGATCACTGATCCCCAAACTCAGTGTCTCTAGACTAGGAACATATAATTAGGAATAGACATGCAATATCCTTGAATCCTCATGATCGTGATCTCATCACAGATACTCAAGAGATACCTGTTCTATTCCAAGGGGTTTATCCAGTTCGTTCATATAATATTAACAGTAATATCGAGACACAATATGAAACTGAATAAATAGTGCTTTCATTTATTTGCGACAAACAAAGTTCTACATCTAATGTCCTTTATTTAATCAAAAGATTGTCTCTAGGACACCCATATACTAACAAAATGCTGTCACAGTACAAGATAAATTTCCCATTCCGACTATTGATGAACTAATGGATGAATTACATGGTGCAACAATATTTTCCAAACTAGATCTTCGCTCTGGTTATCATCAGATCAAGATGCATGAACCAGATATACACAAAACTGCCTTTAGGACACACCAGGGTCATTATGAGTTCCTTGTTATGCCATTTGGGTTATCCTATGCCCCATCTACATTTCAGGCCACAATGAATCAGGTCTTTTTTGAATTCTTACGTAGATTTGTGGTAATATTTTTTGATGATATTTTAGTGTATAGCTCAGGTTTCCAGGAACATATAAGTCATTTACACCAGGTGCTCCACACACTAAAAATCCATGCCCTATTTGCTAAATTGTCTAAGTGCCTGTTTGCTCAACCGTCCATTCAATTCTTGGGCCACATTATTTCGGGCGCCGGTGTCGCACCAGATCCTAGCAAATCCAAAGCTATTTTGGAATGGCCAATTCCTACTTCAGCCACTCAAGTCAGAGCTTTCTTGGGTCTTTCGGGCTACTACCGCAGATTCATCTGTCATTATGCATCTATAGCAGGCCCATTGACTGATCTCTTAACAAAAGAAGGTTTTAACTGGTCCACGACCGTACAAGAGGCCATTCACTAGACTCAAACAAGCCCTAACAGAAGCTCCTATTTTGGCATTACCTAATTTCAAGGAACCATTCGTGGTGGAAACTGATGCTTCCGGTATAGGAGTCGATGCAGTGCTACTTCAGAATAATCATCCTATTGCTTTCTACAGCAGGAAACTAGCACCTACTATGCGCACTAAATCTACCTATATTCGCGAAATGTTCGCTATTACTTCAGCAGTAGCGAAATGGCGGCAATACCTTTTGGGGGTACCGTTCACCATACGCACAGACCACAAGAGCTTGCACAACCTCATGAACCAGGTTGTTCAATCCCCTGAGCAACAGTCTTTTCTCTCAAAGCTCTTAGGCTTCGAGTACTGTATCACATACAAATCTGGAAAGACAAACGTGGTGGCCGACGCCTTGTCCAGGCAACCAGAAGGGGCTTTCGACACTTTGAAGCCCCATTTATCAGCACTAAGTGGTCCTACTAGTGATTACAAGCCCCTGATCATACAAGAGTTACAACAAGACCCCTACTGCTACGACATATTACAAGATTTAATGAAGGAACTAGCCACAAGGCCTGAATGGAAAATAAAAGAGGGCTTGCTGTTCTTTCATAATCGCATTGTGCTCCCAAGCAACTTTCCACCTGCCCCGCATCGATTGGACCGCAACAACAGCAAGCTACTTTGATGGGTCCAGCTCCACATCTTATCCTTGCGGACAAGGATTTATTTGAACAGGAGGGGAATGTAACGGACCCTCATGCTGAACTGGGCCCAGTGGTGCGAACCCGCAAGAAGCCCAATTATTTGAATGATTATGAGACCAGCTGATATAGTCTTGGCCCAATGAACCTCTTTAAATATCTTTTAATTAGTACTATTAATAGCCATACGGGCTTATGTAGTCTTGGCCCAATGAACCTCTTTAAATGTCTTTTAATTAGTACTATTAATAGCCATACGGGCTTATGAGTGGATAGGAAAGCCCAATATGAATAGGGCATTATATATAGTGACCTAAGACCAATGAATATGATTATGAAAATTCTGAATAATTCTTCTCTCTACAATCTCTTCTTTCTCTCTCTCTACCTCCCTTTCTAATTCCCTGAATTCCAATAGATCTACGAACAGTTCGTTACAAGGGTTTTGCTAGGTTCTCCCTCTAACCTATTTATATTGGGGTTAAGTCCGCCGTAATGCTACCACTTTTTTGGGATAGGTAAGAGATAGAGAGGAAGATCCTGACACGTGGTCACCCTTTCCTCCGGCTTTGTGATGACACAACAAACAAGGTACACACAATCTCAATTTTAATTTCATATTGTTTTATATTTTATAATCATATAATATGATCCTGGAATTTTAAATCATACATCTCTTTCTTGGAGCATCCAACGTTGACCATTGATACTCAAGCACTACTTTTATCCTGAACTTCTTTCATCATCCGATCGAGCGAACTTCAAAGGGGGAAAGTAAACACCTCCACTTTTGCCCAAATTAATTATTAGATGCATCACCATTCAGGTTACCTTCTGGGATCTTGGCTTCTTGAGATTTCTCTTTGCAGTATCTCACAATCTACCCTAGCCTTTTGTCAAAGCCGAGTTATGTTCTTTTGTTACATTTATATATTTTAACTTTTTTGTTATGTTCTGTTTTTACAGTTATATATTTTCTCTTCTTCTTTTTTTAATAAATTCGAAGGCATCCTCCAGCCGTAACCGAAGACTAATCCCCATCGAGCACTGTTGGACCCTTTCGGGGTGGCTCTCCCAAATCCTTTTTTTTCCATTCACAGGGCTCGAACTCGAAACCTCTGGTTAAGGGGCTCAGACTCCTTACCATTTGTGCCAAAGGAGTTCGGTACTTAATGGTTATCTAAATATCAATATTAATATATAATAAATAAAATTGAATTTATTTTGTAATCAAATCAATTAATTTCAGTATTTACATTTATATTATATGATATTATGATTTATGTAATATAATTAATGGGAATAACATCTATCCTTTTAAAGGATATAAGTTTATATCCTTTTAAATCCTAACCGTTGATTTCCGTCTATCAACGGTTAAAATCTATTGGATCAAAATTATTAATTAATTAATAATAAATTTGGCCCATTAAGTTTGACCCAATAGATTATAACTATTGATGGACGGAAATCAATGGTTATGATCTAAAAGGATATAAACTTATATCCTTTAAAAGGATAGATATTTTCCCCATAATTATATATTATGAGTATTTTTATTTCATTATATGATTTTATAATTTCGATTATAAAATTTTGAAATACATGTAATTCCAAACAACCATCCCCCCTCTCCCTCCCCCTTCTCTCACTTCAAAAAAAGGAAAAAAAAAGTAATCCTGAATTTGTGGTTACAAACAATCTAATATTTTAGCCTTTTTCTATTAGACCTAGCCAATCCTCGAATCAATCTGTTTAACCTATCATGTATATTTGGCAAGTAAATTGGATTATAAACCTTGTTTACTAAAAAACATTTGATTCTAAATGATTATCCATTAATTAACTTCACACAATATATATCCAATATTAAGATAAAATGAATCAACAAAAAAAAAACTGTTGCAGATAGGGAAAGATTAGCATGTCGGATTTATTTTTTATTTATTAAGGATTAACAAATCAGAACTGTTTCTTATTTTATTTTTCAAAATAGATTGAATAGGGATTACCCCCTAATCTAAAACCTCCTTAGAGCGTGCGTGTGCCTGTGTTGCCTTCTCTTTTTCTAACATATCTCATTCTTTCACAGTTTTGACACTGTTAACTGCAAGAGAATGGCAAAAGATTTAGGTGAAGATTTGGAGTCAGAGATATTGGTGAGGCTGCCAGCAAAGTCATTGATGCGATTCAAGTGCGTTCAACGATCATGGAATGCACTCTTTAGAAACCAAAGATTCATTATGAGTCACGTGAACATGCAAATGTCAAAAGAGCGTCTCATGGTTTTTGGACTTGATAGCAACAAGCGATTTCAAAAGAGCATATCACTAACATGCGATGACCCATCACAACCACCTCAGTATGATCTCATGAATTGCTCTTCCCTCGACAACAGCTTCATATTTAATAGGTCATACGGTTCTTGCAAAGGTGTCTTTTGTGTTGGCATGCACAACGAAAACATTTATGATTTATCCGGCGTTTATTATCAATTAATTTTGTGGAATCCTATCACAAGAGAGTCCAAGCTTATTCCCTTCCCTTCTAAAAATCCTTCCTATAAACTTCATGGCTTCGGTGTTGATCCCAATACCAATGACTTTAAAATTATCAAACCCACCATCAATTTTAAAGGTTCATGTCGTCCTTTTATCTCATATGCGGAGGTTTATAATCTTAGTACCAATTCATGGACAGCTATCCATGTTGTTACCCTCCCTCATGTCGATTTTGTTCGAACACAAGACTCTTATAGTTGTGTTCTAGTTAATGGTGTTAATTATCATTGGTTGATTGCCGATGAAGGTGGCTTTGGTTACATCCTTTGCTTTGACTTCCGCAACAATCAATTTAGCAAACTCACGGCTCCCGTAGATCTTTCAAATGATGAATTGGTCACTGATAAGATTGCTGAGGTTAATGGTTCCCTTGGTTATATTATACAATATCATGAGGAAGAACGGTTCGAGATTTGGGTTATGAATGAACACAAATGGACAAAAAAACACAGCATTTTTTGGCCAACAGAGATTCTTATCTTTGGCGTTTGGAAGGATGATAATCAACTCCTTGGAAGAAAGTACATTTACCAAGTTAAAGATGAACAACCGTTGACAATATATAATTTGGATGCTCAGCCTTTGCACCAATTTCAAGTACTTAACCTACATCCTGATTCTCAAATTAGTAAGTATGTGGAAAGCATAGTTCCCTTGTCAACTTAGCTTAGCTAGGATATATATACTCTGTTATGCATGTCATCAAAATTATTATCATTCAAATGCTAGATTGTTTTGTCTTTTTTGTTTTTACTTTTCTCTTTTTCATTACCATCTTTCAATTACTCAATTCATTGAGAAGCTATTAAAAAATATACCATCCTGAAAATATTGGTAATAGTTTATCTGATATTTTGGATTACATCCGGGTATCCCCACAGCCGATAGCCCATGAGACTAATCCCTCGCCCCGGGTCATATCTGATATTTTTATTTGTGTTGGATTCTGCTTATTATGTGATCTGCTCGAGCTGTAGCTAGGTAATAAGTCATTTTTTTATTTGGAATGATTAGAAACATTCTAAAATATTCGAGATTGATTTTGCAAAATGACAGTATCACTAGAAGTATTGACATTTGTTAGCTAGTTTATGTCTTGTTAATCAGACGGTTCATATTTTAATCCAAGATTTGAATAATTTTATAGAAGTTACATATTCTTTAATTCAATGGATTGCAGTCATATTTAAGGTGTCTACTGCCTTAACTACTTAGTTTGACTTCTGAAACAGAACTTGGGGAAAAATATATGACTAGGCACTGTTAATTTATGTATCATTTATTCTTCACAATGCAACAAAATCAAGAGGAGAAAATCAATGAATTATCTCTTTAATCTAATTTTGTTTAAGAAAAACCTCCTTAATCACATTGTCCAAGTTCATGTATGAATGAACAACAACCATCAAGCCTGGTGTCCTGCTTTGCCATCTTCTTCAATTCCATGATCTTTTATGCCTCATCATCTTCTTTCCTTTCTCTCCCACCATATCAATTCATTGACCATTTTCTCCACCTCCTCTCTCTTAACATTGGTATCAATTTCAATCTCAACATCCCATTCATTGCAAATAAATCTACAATTTGTTGGTTGATCAGCAAAGAATGGCAATACAATATTGGCACTCCTGCATTGGTGGCCATGCCTACCTCCGGCAATTAATAAGTTAGATTATTTGCCTGTTTGGATCCTCTCTTTTTTTTAAGCTAGAAGCTACTTATAAGCATAAGCTAGGCCAAACAGGTTTTGGGAAAAGCTCTTATAATGAAAAGCTCTTTTTTTATAATGAAGAAAAAAGCTGAAAAATAAAAGCTCCTAGGAGGTGCTTTTTTGTAAGCTCTTATCTGTTTTTCTTGAATTGTGTGCTTCTTTTTAAATGAAGAGTTATAAAGATAGAGAGAGAAATAATTTTCTTGAAACATGTGCTTTTAAGCAATTTTTAAACTAAATTTTTTATGTAATTACCAAACAGCTTTTAGCTTCTTTTTTTAAGCTCTTTTTTTAGCTTTAGCTTATAAGTAGCTTCTAGTTTAAAAAATAAGAGGATCCAAACAGGCTCATAGGATTTATTGTTTAAAAATAACCCATTATCTTGACAATTGACACAACCTATCCAATATTGACATAAAATAAATCAGCAACCAATTTTTTTAAAATAATTATCAGTTTCACATCGGGAAAGATAAACACATCGGATTTATTGTTTATTTTTTTATGATTAAATTATCAGATTTATTTTTTGTTTAATTATTTTTCAAAATACATTAAATAGGATTACCCACTTAACCAAGTAAACCCCCTTTAGAGCGTTGCCTCTGTTGCCTTCTCTTTACTCATATATCTAATTCTTTTACAGTTTTCCACACTACCGATTGCAAGAGAATGGCGAGAGATTTAGGTGAAGATTTGCATCGAGAGAAATTGGCGAGGTTGCAAGAAAAATATTTGTCATTTTAAATGATATAATCTTATGTCATTTTAGATCATAAAAATTGATTTCTGTCAATCAACGATTAAGATCTAAAATGATACAACATTATATCCTTTAAAAAGAGAAAAGTTTTTTATTAAAAATATGGATAGGTTATACTTATTACCTATTTTTTTACTACCTCTTACAACCAAATCATAATCGTTGATTTCCGTCAATCTAACGGTTATAATTTACGGGGTCATATTTATTAATTAATTATTAATTTGCAATAAATTATAACCGTTAAATTGACGGAAATCAACGGTTAAGATTTGGTAGTAAGAGGTAGTAAGAAAAATGGGTAGTAAGTATAACATTTCCCTTAAAAATATAGATAAAAACTTGGGGAGTGGGGTTCTAAGTTAATTGTTTAAGGCAACAAGCTGATAGCATGTGATCACACTACCCTCCATCCCAAGGAGTGTGGTGCATTCATTTTTATTCAATTAAAATTTGATTTAATGACCTGATTATTTAAATAGTTAACCGCAAATTGATTTAATTATCTAATTAATTTAATAAGTCGTGGGTAATAATGCAAATTAACTTTTTATCTATTTATAAGAGCTAAATCTCGAGTATAAAGATATTTACCAGCTTACCGCTGAGTCAGTTGGAGCGAGTGAATCTCACGCGCCTATCTGTTTTTCTCTGAATTTTTTCTGATTGCTATGGGGAATTCGCGACTGACAACGACGGAGGAAGAGGATAACCTCAATCGGAGTATAAAGAAACCCAAAGGATTGGAGATCCAAGATTATCTGATGGATGAACGGATGCAGGGAGGAAAGAAAGGAGATCCAGTGATGCATGCTAAGGGAGAATTAGATCT
>JAVKPL010002908.1:0-18933 GCA_032173675.1 Gastrolobium villosum
AAAACCAATTAATTCTAGTTTTTAAAATAAGTTAAAATATTTTGTTATAGACTTAGATTTATCTTAATCCAATGTTTGTAGATTATAAAGTTATTCATACCATTGTTACGATTTTAATTTTAATTTTATTTTATTATTATTGTTATTTAGTTACTAGACTAGTATTTGAATTTTGTTTGAATAAGTCTTTGCAATTTCCATGAGCTTAGCAAAGTGGGTAGAGGTAGTTTTAGGTGGTTCCTATTTTCATGCATTATGATTTTCATGTCTAAGTGTCTATTTAATTAGAGGTTTAATTAATAAAACGGAACAGTTGATGTGTGCAAGCAAGAGGTCAGACTTCCTCAGTAACGCCACCATTTTTATTTATTGTGTTCGTATCAATTGGTATCAAAGCTCAAGCGTGGACAAACGAGTTCAGAAATTGGAAGACGCAGTCCAGTCTTTATCAGAGAAATTCAAAGAGATGTTCATCCACTTCTCCAACCAGTTGGACATTTTGGTGGCTAACAAATCCAACACCCTCTCATCTACCATTGGGTTGACAAAACTATACAAGGCCAGTGACCAAAAGATCATCTTTCTCGCTCCGAATGTGCAACGGACCATGACAGCCGGCGACACCAAGGATTCACTTTTATCCACTCCTTGCATCTCTCGGTAGTGGCGCCTCCTCCACCGATTCGACTCTCGGTAGTGGCGCCTCCTCCACCGATTCAACTCTTGTTCGCTGTAATGAAGCATTCACTCCAGGCCATCGCTGCAAAACATTGTTCACCATCCAAGCAGTGACAAAAGAGAGCGATGATGGATGAAAGTGAAGGAGATGCAGATATTGAAGATGATTCAATAACTTGATATTGATCTTACTCTTGGGGACAAGGGTAATTTTTAGGGGGAGGGAATGTTACGATTTGAATTTTGGTTGAATAAGTCTTTGTAGTTTCCATGAGCCTAACAAAGTGGGTAGAGGTAGTTTTAGGTGATTCCTATTTTTATGCATTATGGCTTGTCTAAGTGTCTATTTAATTAGAGGTTTGATTAATAAAACTGAACTGTTGAAATTATTAGTTTATTTAGCACTGTGTGCAAGCAAGAGGTCAGAAAGCCACCATTTTTATTTATTGGGTTCGTATCATACCATGATTATCAGAAAAAGCTCTACCCGAGTTGCTTGAAGTGATTAGTTTACTAACTCAATGGAAAATTTATCATTTCATATCCAAAATGTCGAACTCAAAGTTCAGATTAATTTTGAATCCCTCAGACAACTAAAGTTGACTATATATGTACGCATTCTAATGCTTGACAACCGTCAATGATTCACCAACATACAAAGCTAACGCAAAATTCAGCAGATTCACAGAACAATCACTAATTGGATAGTAAAAACAAACAAGTCTAATGCATTGGAAAATTACTCCATAGTACAAAACAGCAGAATCCAACCTCAATGTAGCATTATAAGATAATTAATAATAATAACCCAAACAGTTGAAAATTAAAACACTAGATGGATCAAAAACGAAAGAAAAACTGTTTTAGCGATCTACGCGCTCAGAACCTGAGCTTGGTGAAGAACCACCGATTCTTACCGGTCTTGAAACGTTCCTCGAAGCGCTTCTTGGTTTCCTTGAGAGCGGTGACCTTCTTATCCTTGGACTGGAGCACATCGGGGGTTACGACGTCCTTGAGATCCACGTCGAGCGTGTAGCGCGTGGGCATGAGGTGCTGGTAATTCACCACCTTCACGAAAGCCTTAACGCGCGACTTCTTCGCTGTTTTCTTCGCTGAATCCTTCCTTATAACCTTGCTAGGGTACTTCTTGATCCCAGCAACGAGGCAATGTCCATAAGGACGCTCACGTGTTCCATCGTCGAAGTTCCTCACGATCACCGCCTTCTTCCCTGCGTACCGCCCTTGGAGGACGATCACCGCCTTGTTCGCCTTCAGGAACTTCACCATCTTCGCTTCTCTCTCTCTCTCGCCGTAATCCCCTGAGCTATAACTGAAACTTGAATCTCAAACCCTTGTTTACATATAGATAGAGAGTTAGAAACCCTAGGGTGCAATCTGATGGGCTCGGGTTGGGCCTTCCTGGCCCATCTTCTGTTTTCTTAATGTTTGGTTTTATTTACAAAAAAAAACAGAGTTGGGCCTTCTACCCAAAAAAAAAAGTATTGAGCCAGAATTTGTTGGCCTGTTCAATCCCCCGAGAAAAAAAAACCCACTGTTTTGTCGAATATTTACATGCCAAGTCTAATAAAAATATATGAGATTATTATACCTATTTTATTATTATTTTTTTTGCATATTATTATCTATCACTCTCCAACACTATTAGATAAGAATCTCAATAGAAGATAGAAATGATAAAAATAATTGAGATTCGGATATAAGGATGTTAGAGAGTGGTAGATAAAAATAGACAGAAGAAATGAGAAGTGGAATAACATATCTCTAAAAATATATCTATTTTTTATATCTAAATTTGTATTTTTTTTATTAAATATATTACGTCGGATATGAACTAATTAAATCAATCCATAAGTTCTAATAGATCATCTGACCTATTCAGATCCACACCCATATTTACGAGAACTACGTGTTCTCTCAACAAAAGCTGTTTATGAAGGTTTAAACTTAGATTTTGGACTAGTTGTTATCTGACTTGTTCATTAGGGAAATACATTATCATCTCGTGTGTTTGAACTTCTAAAAAAGTGGTTTTTATTTTTTTCTTATTTTAAAAGTATTTTTTATAAAAATTAAAGCTATTTATATTTTTATAAAAAATATTTAATTTTTGAAAAAAAAAATATTTGGCTTTTGATTTCTGCTTTTCTTAGAAGTTAAAATTTTTAGCTTATGAAAAAAATAAATTTTTGACTTTTTTCTTAAAAGCAGACATCCAAACGAACTTAAAACGGGAAGTGCTTTCTTGAATAAAAATAGCTTTAGAAAAAGAAAAAAAAGCTTACACAAATTATCATACACTTAGATCCGAGACAAAATTACTACGTTACCCTTGTACAATTTGCGAGTGTGTAGTACAACTTGAATGGGGTGAATTTAGGGTTGGCAAAACGGGTCAACCCAGTCTGACCCGACCCAACCCGCATTCAACCCGAAAAAAACGAACCGAGTTAGGGTGAGCTCGAAAAAAAAAATGAGCCAGAAAACTTAACCCAACCCGACCCGAGTCGGGTTAGGGTTGGCTCGCGGGTTGGCTAAAAAATATGGCTCGTGGGTTGGCTTGAAAAAATAGCTCGCGGGTTGGCTCGAAAATTGCTAGCGGGTTGACTCGTTTTAGCCTATTTAAATGACCCTGTAATATTAATGCATCAACTATGTGGCTTCCATTAGCTTAAACAAAGGGTTACAAAATTGTTAGCATATGGGTGTCCTAGAGACAATCTTTTGATTAAATAAAGGACACTAGATGTAGAACTTTATTTGTCGCAAATAAATGTAAGCACTATTTATTCAGTTTCATATTGTGTCTCGATATTACTGTTAATATTATATGAATGAACTGGATAAACCCCTTGGAATAGAACAGGTATCTCTTGAGTATCTGTGATGAGATCACGATCATGAGGATTCAAGGATATTGCATGTCTATTCCTAATTATATGTTCCTAGTCTAGAGACACTGAGTTTGGGGATCAGTGATCTCGAATAAAGACTAGTACGACTTATCTACTTGTATATGGATACAAGGTAAAGACCTCATGAGCTGCAGATATGGAGATATCTTAGCTAAAGTCGTGGGTGGACCTATAAGAGTATAGCTCGCATTGAACAGACCCAAAAAGAGACTCTATGAGGAAATCTCACAGATAGTGTCGTTAGAGTAATCTCTTTATGTTTGGGTGTGTCTTTCCTTAGACCAAAAGTTATTACCTAGACTGTGTTCTTGAAGGCATGTTTTGATTGTATACCTCGTCTGCCTGAAACATGGAGACTCATAGGTATACTGTTGGGCGTGTCCTTAAAGGGCACAGGGCTAAGGTAATAAGCTGAAGGAATTCGTCAAATCTCTGTGAGAGATTAGGTTATCTGTAAAACGGAGAAATCGGGATGACATTTACAGGGACTCGGGAATCTATGCATAGTAAAAGAGATCATGAGATGATCTGCCTTTAGAGTCAGTAAATTGAAGATTCCCTATTTCGAATAAAGCTTACCCTAAACCGCAGGGGTTGATACATTTCCTTACCCTAGGTTAATGGGAAGATAACCGAGACGAAGGGAAATACATACGGTAACCAAATATGTGCAATAGGATGATCAAGTCATTAATCTGACTAGTTCTGGGGCAACAAAGCATTGCTAGTGCTCTGTGTTGTCATTAATTGGGTTGTGGGCTTGTTGGGCCCAAACCCAGTTATGTCAGTAGTTAAGTTGGACCTAATGGGTCACACACTAACACCTTGTAGTTATGATGGACTAGCTTTAAAGGTATTGGGCCTAATAATGTTATTAGCCCAAGAAGCTGTTTGGAAGCCCACCTAAATGGGTGGGTGGTGCATGGAGTTTAGTAATGGGCTTGGATAGTCCAAGCCATTACTAATTAATTTAATTAGTTAAATTAATAATCAAATATTTGAATTTCGAATTTTGAATTTGAAATTTGAATTTTGAAATTTAAATTTAGAATTTGAATTTCGAAATTCGAATTTTGAATTTGAAATTTGAAATTTGAAATTTGAAATTTGAAATTTGAAAATTTGAATTTGAATATGAATTTTGAAATTCGAATTTTGAATTTGAAATTTGAAATTTTGAAATTTGAATTTTGAATTTGAATGTTTGAACGTTTGAATTCAAGTGTTTGAATTCGAATTTGAATTGGTTTTGAAAAGTTGTTTCATAACAAAAGGATAAGACAGGATCTTATTGGAGCATATTCCTTGGATGAAGAAGCATCTTTGGAGGCTCTCCCTAGGCTGTTTGGTGCATCACTTTTAAGTGATAAGAGTGTTATCTTATCACTTAAAACAAACCTCCATTCAGATTTGGTGGTTGAGGGAATCAGTGGGTAAGTTGATTCAAATTTTGAATGCAACTGCTCAATGTATTTGGACCCTTTATGGGGCTGAATTATGCGCATGAAAACTATATACTATATGATAGTTTATGAATTTAAGTTTAAATTAATTTGAATTTAAATTCATGTGGATAAGATTGGAGGTTGTTGGCAAAGTTTGTTTTGCAACAGCTCCACCTTATCACACTGTTTCATGCATAACTTTCAAAGGAATTTGAAAGTTTGTTTTTTCATTTTGAATGAATGAATTCCTTCCTCCTCTCCAAAGGGTGAGCATAAATAGACATGTTCCTCACCTTAGGTTTCATTGGAAAACTAAGCCAACTCTCCTCCTCTATGCACCATTCTGTAGGGTAGCTCACTACACCTTTCCAAACAGGATACCTAGCCTCCACCCTCACCACTTGTGCGCATAGCAAGCCTCATTGTGGTGTTCATCTGGTGGCTTTCAAGAAAGAGTTCTTGCATCATAGACGAACGGTGGTGTGGATCACCATTAGAGGGTTTGAACCCTTCAAGCCTGACATCTCATCTCCCTGACTGATCAGGCCAAAACAAGGTAACATCATGCTGTCTTAAAGCATGAATCTATGAGTGCATGTATGTTCCGCAGTAAAAATTTTGTTTTACACCTTACATGCATCGGCCTTCAAAGGCCAGTTTACTTTCAAGTGGTATCAGAGCCAGGTTGCTTTACCATCGACGGGTGATGGTACCTTGTTTGTGAAAAGAGTCTTTCACGGTCAAAAATCTTTAAAGGGTTAAAGTTTAAATTCTGCATTTGGATTTTGAATCACAAATCCTTTAAAGTGTTAAAGTTTTTGTTTTTATGAACATGAAAATTTGATTCTGTGTTCATAAAACATTATGCATCATGGTTTAGTTTCTTTTCTTTATGAAAGTTCTAAAAGGAACGCCCTTTTTGAAAGGGTAGATTCGGCCATGGAGGGTACTAAGAGTACCTTGAATGATTTCTTATTTTTCTCCATGAATTGTGTCATGTTTATATGCATGAAATTTTGTGACAAATTTATCATATAGTTACCTATATGATTCGGCCATGTAGGGATATATGGCTACATGCATGGTTTAATTTTGTTTTCTTTGAGAAAGAATTAACAAAATTTGAATTGAAATTGTTTTTAAATTCGGCCAATGAGAAATTTAAGATTATGAATCTTGATGTTATTTTGATGTTTAAATGTTAAATGTCAAAATACATGTGAAAATGTTATGTGATAATATAATGTTTGTGTTTGCAAGTTTTGAACTTTTCAGGTACAAACAGGAAGGGGATGGTCATGGTGCCCGGATTTGAATTTTTTTGAATTTTAAATTTATGTGTAATCGCGTATTTTAATTTACAAGTATATTTGTAATTTAAATTTTGTAATTTTGTTCCTCCAAAGTGTTATGGAGTTTCTTTAATTATTTGTAATTAGAGAAATAGGCTAGTGGCGTATAGACGACAAGCGGCCGTTGCTTAAAGAAGCAAAAAGGACAAAAGCGCGAGCACCATGGCTATCTCAATATAAACTGTTTATATGTATGTATGATTAGAACGTCTAGTATGCATAAATTGGGCAAATCGCGTTTGTATGGTTATTATGTTTGTCCAATAACGACTAGTGTATACCGATAGATGTTTGACATAGGTAACGACTAGCATGATAACTTACAATATGCGTTTGATGGGACCTAATGAACCCCAAGATAAAAGGAACCCTTAAAAGGAATAAATAATTAAGCATATGATTATCTCCCACCACCAATGCTACTCAAAACTCTTCTACGTAGTGGTGCTCCACAACTCAGTTGGGACCCACTATTTCGTTGGGCTAGAGTAGTGTTTGAAGTGTAAGACACTTAGGGTGCTGGTTTAATGCTTAACTAAGACATAAGTTGCAGGCACAGCCGGACTTATGTGCTTAGGGTAATGGTGCTAGGTTGGTTGCATGAGATGCACCACTAAGTGACAAAGAGTTGTCAACCTAAAGTTAAGAGAGGGTATGAGATACTGTTGATAAAGATCAACACTTTATTTAAATTAATCTTGCGGTCTCAGACGGAGGTTAAAATAAATAATCGCACTCTTAAACCCACTAAGGTAAAATCTAAAGTAGATTAACCCTAAGTCAAAAGGAAGGGTCATTGACTTAGATAAAATAGTGGGAGGGGCAAATTATTTCAAGTCTTTAATAATTTGCTTTTAACTACATAACCGTATATTAACTAAAACTATCTTTACATCCTTTTCAGCTTATAGTATGACTAATCCACTGTCACTGCGTTCAATACTCGATACGAATAAACTGACCGGTTCGAATTTTATGGACTGGTATCGGAACCTAAGAATAGTTCTAAGGGCCGAAAAGATTGCCTACGTTTTAGATGCTGTAATACCCGTAGCTCCACGGGAAGGGGAAGAAGGGTTTGCGGAATTTGATTTCGTAACCCATCAACAGCACTTGGATGACAATGTGATGGCAGTATGCATCATGTTGGCATCCATGTCGCCTGAACTGCAAAAGCAGCATGAGCATATGGATGCTCCCTCTATTATCGTACATCTCAAGGAGTTGTATGATATTAAAGGCAGGCATGAGAGGTATGAGGCCTCAAGAGAACTGTTCTCTTGTAGGATGACTGAGAGCATGTCTGTTGCCAGCCATGTTCTCAAGATGATCGGGCTGATTGAGAAGCTAGGAAACCTAGGCTTCATCATGGATGCCGAGCTAAGTAATGACTTAGTCCTCACCTCACTTCCACCTTCCTTCAGTCAATTCATCATGAATTACAATATGCATGGGATGCAAGTGAGCTTGCCTGAGTTGTTAAGCATGTTAACAACAGCTGAAGTGTCTATCAAGAAGGATAGGACACAGGCTCTTTTGATTGGTGGGCCTAGCAAGGCCAAGGGAAAGGGTAAGGAGCCTGCAAAAGGTGAACCCCTTAAGCCCAAAGGAAAATCCAAGAAGAAGAAGGGCAAGAAGAAGGGTAAGAAGGCACCTAAGGACAAGGGTGATGCTGAGTGCTTCCATTGTGGCAAGAAAGGCCACTGGAAGAGGAATTGTCCAGACTACCTGAACAATGTGAAGGACAAGAAGCATGGTGATGCTTCTGCCTCAGGTATTTTCATGATTGAGATAAATTATTCTTATGCTAATCCATCCTCATGGGTATTAGATACCGGGTGTGGTTCTCATATCTGCAATATGTTGCAGGTACTTAGGAGCCCAAGGAGATTGGATAGAAACGAGGTGGATCTCCGCGTTGGTAATGGAGCAAGAGTTGCTGCTCATTCAGTTGGAGATGCTGACCTTATTTTGCCTACGGGCCTTTTACTGCATTTGAATAATTGTCTTTATGTTCCGCAAATTTCTAGAAACATTATTTCAATTTCTTGTTTAGAACAAGATGGATATACTTTCAGTATTAGGAATGGTACTTTTTCTATCATTTTGAATGATATGGTTTACGGTACTGCTTCTTTAATAAATGGATTGTATGTGTTGGAAATGGGAAATGAAGTGCTCAATATAGATGTGAAACGACCTAGGACGGATAATCAATCTTATCTTTGGCACTGTAGACTAGGGCACATAAATGAAACAAGATTGTCTAGGATGCATAGAGATGGATACCTGGACTCCATGGATTTGGAATCCTATGGACAGTGTGAATCTTGTCTAGCTGGGAAAATGATTCAACAAAAGCCCAAAGGGCTTGAGAGTCATAGGGCTAGTGAGTTATTAGAACTCATTCATACTGATGTATGTGGCCCAATGTCTATTGAGGCTAGAGGTGGATATTCTTATTTCATTACCTTTACAGATGACAAATCAAGATTTGGGTATATATACCTAATGAGATATAAATCTGAAGCTTTTGAAAAGTTCAAAGAGTTTAGGAATGAGGTGGAGAAACAGCGTGGCAAGATGATTAAGACATTACGATCAGATCGTGGTGGTGAATATTTGAGCCACGAGTTTCAGGGTTATCTGAGAGAAAATGGAATTCTCTCACAATTTACCGCTCCTTACACACCACACCAAAACGGTGTCTCCGAAAGGAGAAACAGGACCTTGTTAGACATGGTTAGGTCTATGATGAGTGAGACTCAACTTCCAAAATCGTTTTGGGGATATGCCTTAGACACAGCGGCATACCTTCTAAATAGGGTACCGTCTAAATCTGTTCAGACCACACCATATGAGATATGGAGTGGTAGAGACACAACCTGAGTTACCTCAGGGTATGGGGATCGCCAGCTTATGTCAAAGCGTTGACATCAGACAAGCTTAGTGCTAAGAGTACTAAATGTCTATTTGTGGGGTATCCTAAAGGTACTAAGGGATACTACTTCTACTCCATGGAAGAACACAAAGTGTTTGTTTCAAAGAATGCTGAGTTCCTTGAGAAGGATTTGATCTCTCAAGGAGGCAGTGGGAGTAAGATTGATCTTGAAGAAGTGCAAGATCCACAAGAACAGATTGAGGAACCCGAGTCTGCTCCGCAGGCGACGTTCTCCAATGGAGAAGTAAACACACAACTCCGTAGACCTACGAGGGTCATCCATCCACCTGAAAGGTACGGGTTTGTGATTGAGAATCAGCAAACTGTTGAGGATGATGAACCAAGTAACTACGAGGAGGCGGTCAAAGATGTTGACTCCTCAAAATGGCTTGAAGCCATGGAATCTGAAATGGATTCGATGTATCAGAACAAGGTATGGACCTTGGTTCCTAAACCACAAGGAATAGTTCCTATTGGTAATAAATGGGTCTTTAAAAGAAAGACTGATGCAGATGGCAACGTTCAGACCTACAAAGCTAGGTTGGTGGCGAAAGGGTATCGTCAAAGACAAGGAGTTGACTATGATGAAACTTTTTCACCAGTTGCCATGATCAAATCTATTAGGATCATGCTTGCAATAGCAGCATACCACGACTATGAAATTTGGCAAATGGATGTCAAGACCGCCTTCTTGAATGGGTTCTTGAAGGAGGAAGTGTACATGACACAACCTGAAGGCTTTGAAAACAAAGATCAGGTGCATATGGTATGCAAACTACAAAGGTCAATATATGGGCTAAAGCAAGCATCAAGGAGTTGGAATATACGTTTTGATGAAGTCGTTAAGAGTAACGGTTTTATCAAGAACGAGGATGAACCTTGTGTTTACAGAAAGGTAAGTGGGAGTAATGTCGTCTTCCTAGTGCTTTATGTAGATGACATATTGCTAATAGGAAATGACATCCCCACATTAAAAATAACGAAAGAGTGGCTTTCAGAAAACTTTACCATGAAGGATTTGGGAGAGGCAGCCTTTATACTCGGTATAAAGATCTATAGAGATAGATCCAAGAGGCTGCTGGGTTTATCTCAATCCACGTACGTTGACAAGATGCTAAAGAGGTTTAGCATGGAAGGGTCGAAAAGGGGTTTTCTTCCTGTCAGTCATGGGGTACACCTATCAAGGGCTATGTGTCCTAAGTCACAGCCTGAGAAGGATCGCATGAGTGGAATTCCATACGCTTCGGCTATTGGATCCATCATGTATGCCATGATATGTACGAGACCAGATGTCTCATATGCTTTAAGCATTACGAGCAGATACCAGTCAGACCCTGGAGAGGGTCACTGGACGGCAGTCAAAACCATCCTTAAATACTTAAGAAGAACTAAGGATGCGTTTCTGGTCTATGGTGGGGTTAATGAGTTAACAGTGAAAGGATTCACTGATGCCAGCTTTCAGAGTGACAAAGATGACTGCAAGTCACAGTCAGGATTCGTATTCACCTTAAATGGTGGGGCAGTGTCTTGGAAAAGTTCCAAGCAGGAGACAACAGCAGACTCAACGACAGAGGCTGAATACATAGCTGCTTCAGAAGCAGCTAAGGAGGCAGTGTGGATCAAGAAGTTCATAAATGAACTAAGGGTGGTTCCAAGCGTGGATGAGCCCATACAGTTGCTTTGCGACAACACTGGAGCCATCGCGCAGTCAAAGGAACCTAGGTCTCATCAAAGATCTAAACACGTGCTCCGCAGATATCATTTGATTAGAGAAATCATTGATAGGAATGATGTAAAAATGGATTATGTTCCCACAGACGATAACCTGGCCGATTCTCTGACAAAGGCTGTTTCTCAGAGAAAACATGATAGTCATTATGAGGCTTTGGGCATACGACTTAGGTCTGATTGGCTCTAGGCCAAGTGGGAGCTTGTTAGCATATGGGTGTCCTAGAGACAATCTTTTGATTAAATAAAGGACACTAGATGTAGAACTTTATTTGTCGCAAATAAATGTAAGCACTATTTATTCAGTTTCATATTGTGTCTCGATATTACTGTTAATATTATATGAATGAACTGGATAAACCCCTTGGAATAGAACAGGTATCTCTTGAGTATCTGTGATGAGATCACGATCATGAGGATTCAAGGATATTGCATGTCTATTCCTAATTATATGTTCCTAGTCTAGAGACACTGAGTTTGGGGATCAGTGATCTCGAGTAAAGACTAGTACGACTTATCTACTTGTATATGGATACAAGGTAAAGACCTCATGAGCTGCAGATATGGAGATATCTTAGCTAAAGTCGTGGGTGGACCTATAAGAGTATAGCTCGCACTGAACAGACCCAAAAAGAGACTCTATGAGGAAATCTCACAGATAGTGTCATTAGAGTAATCTCTTTATGTTTGGGTGTGTCTTTCCTTAGACCAAAAGTTATTACCTAGACTGTGTTCTTGAAGGCATGTTTTGATTGTATACCTCGTCTGCCTGAAACATGGAGACTCATAGGTATACTGTTGGGCGTGTCCTTAAAGGGCACAGGGCTAGGGTAATAAGCTGAAGGAATTCGTCAAATCTCTGTGAGAGATTAGGTTATCTGTAAACCGGAGAAATCGGGATGACATTTATAGGGACTCGGGAATCTATGCATAGTAAAAGAGATCATGAGATGATCTGCCTTTAGAGTCAGTAAATTGAAGATTCCCTATTTCGAATAAAGCTTACCCTAAACCGCAGGGGTTGATACATTTCCTTACCCTAGGTTAATGGGAAGATAACCGAGACGAAGGTAACCAAATATGTGCAATAGGATGATCAAGTCATTAATCTGACTAGTTCTGGGGCAACAAAGCATTGCTAGTGCTCTGTGTTGTCATTAATTGGGTTGTGGGCTTGTTGGGCCCAAACCCAGTTATGTCAGTAGCTAAGTTGGACCTAATGGGTCACACACTAACACCTTGTAGTTATGATGGACTAGCTTTAAAGGTATTGGGCCTAATAATGTTATTAGCCCAAGAAGCTGTTTGGAAGCCCACCTAAATGGGTGGGTGGTGCATGGAGTTTAGTAATGGGCTTGGATAGTCCAAGCCATTACTAATTAATTTAATTAGTTAAATTAATAATCAAATATTTGAATTTCGAATTTTGAATTTGAAATTTGAATTTTGAAATTTAAATTTAGAATTTGAATTTCGAAATTCGAATTTTGAATTTGAAATTTGAAATTTGAAATTTGAATTTTAAAATTTGAATTTGAATTTGAATTTTGAAATTTGAATTTTGAATTTGAAATTTGAAATTTTGAATTTTGAATTTTGAATTTGAATGTTTGAACGTTTGAATTCAAGTGTTTGAATTCGAATTTGAATTGGTTTTGAAAAGTTGTTTCATAACAAAAGGATAAGACAGGATCTTATTGGAGCATATTCCTTGGATGAAGAAGCATCTTTGGAGGCTCTCCCTAGGCTGTTTGGTGCATCACTTTTAAGTGATAAGAGTGTTATCTTATCACTTAAAACAAACCTCCATTCAGATTTGGTGGTTGAGGGAATCAGTGGGTAAGTTGATTCAAATTTTGAATGCAACTGCTCAATGTATTTGGACCCTTTATGGGGCTGAATTATGCGCATGAAAACTATATACTATATGATAGTTTATGAATTTAAGTTTAAATTAATTTGAATTTAAATTCATGTGGATAAGATTGGAGGTTGTTGGCAAAGTTTATTTTGCAACAGCTCCACCTTATCACACTGTTTCATGCATAACTTTCAAAGGAATTTGAAAGTTTGTTTTTTCATTTTGAATGAATGAATTCCTTCCTCCTCTCCAAAGGGTGAGCATAAATAGACATGTTCCTCACCTTAGGTTTCATTGGAAAACCAAGCCAACTCTCCTCCTCTATGCACCATTCTGTAGGGTAGCTCACTACACCTTTCCAAACAGGATACCTAGCCTCCACCCTCACCACTTGTGCGCATAGCAAGCCTCATTGTGGTGTTCATCTGGTGGCTTTCAAGAAAGAGTTCTTGCATCATAGACGAACGGTGGTGTGAATCACCATTAGAGGGTTTGAACCCTTCAAGCCTGACATCTCATCTCCCTGACTGATCAGGCCAAAACAAGGTAACATCATGCTGTCTTAAAGCATGAATCTATGAGTGCATGTATGTTCCGCAGTAAAAATTTTGTTTTACACCTTACATGCATCGGCCTTCAAAGGCCAGTTTACTTTCAAAAATAAGATATAAAAGCAAAATATTTTAATTTCGCATTTTCTTCACAACAAATTTGCATCAACATCAAGAAACAATCAGAACCACTTACTACCAAGTGGGTAAGATATTTGAACCAAACATATAAAAATGGCAGGATGTAAGATTAAGGACTTAGGTTTACAAAAGGAAGGAAAATGATTACAACATATGTGAGTTTTATCCATTTTTGTACATTATATTTTGTATTTTTTATATATAAAAAAATCTAAACCCGCGAGCTGGCTCGTTTGACCCGCAGATTGGGCTCTTTTTTTCACTGGTTGAAACGAGTCGAGTTGGCTCGGATTGACAGCTCATTTTTGCCAACTCAACCCGATTCATTTTTCACGGGTTACCAGTTGACTCGTTTTTGCCTACCTGCGTGAAATTCCGCAGAAGTTTGCAGGAGTAGACATGCGTTGTTGCAGACTTATAATTTTCAAATAAAAATGATAGTCTTGTTTGCTTCAGTTTGTAAATAACGCAAAAGCATTCTTAACAAAACTCTGTCTCTGATTTAACAATCTTGTATTCGAGAGTAAGCGAAGTATAAGAGATATGTTATTTTAATAATTTTATCACGTATTCAAAAAAACAATCATTAAAAGTAATTTTATTCTACATCTTTTAATTTCTCAAAATTATTATTTCAAAAAAGTTGTTTAAAAATTATTTTTAAAAAATAATTCTAAATTATAAGTTAAACATATTTAAGCTTTAGTTACTTCAAACGCACTAGTGAAGTTAAGGGAGCATTGATTTTAATAAATTAATAGAGAAAAATAATATAGGAATTTTTTATTAATATTATATGAATTATGTAAGATAAACATAAGCTTCGATCCTTTTCGCTTTCCATAAGAAGTCCTAAACTTCTTTTGACCAAATTTTTTCTTTCTTTTTTTAAGTATTTGCTTATATGCATTCTGATTACGAGTGAGGGAAAAAAGATCTCTTTGTGGACGCTACATCAGATGGTGTGCCACACAGCATATTGTTATTGGTGGGTGGAAGATAAGATAATCTGTATATGCGTTTACTTTTAAATTTCCTTTTTGTTGATGTGCGTTGTTTTAGTCTCTGTAGTGAAAGTAATCAAAGAATGCATGTATTCCTTTGTCTTCCTCTTGAGTCGTAACTTGTTATCAAAATGGATAGTGGAGAAAAGTGTCATCCTTCCAACAAAGTTTGTCTCGTACAAAAAAAACTATGCTTTTTCTCTTCATTTTCGTACTCACTTTTCCAACTATTTTGTCCATTTTACCTTTTATTTCCTTTTTTTTATTACTTTTATTTTATCTCTTTGTGAACTAATATTATATATATGAAATGATTTTCAATTTTTTAGTTACAACTAATTACTTAAAAACGATACTCTTACCGAGTATTAGGCGTTTGGTATGCAGCATCTCATAGGATTCCCGAAAAACTGAATTTTTCTAAATTATTAGTTGTCGGATATTATCGTAAACTGAATGTTTTCATCATATTTTTGAAAATCGAGATTTCTGGGTAAATTTTTTTTTCTTCTACCAAACATGCAGTGGAACGTTGTGGAATTCATTGTCAATTATTATGTGAAACATTATTGTTGTTTATACAATTAACCCACTAAACCTATGATTAATAGCTCTATGTCATAAGGAGGAGTTAAACGGTAGTGGGAAGATCATCCATGTGTTCAGTACTGGCAGGTCATTGGTCCGTCTTCAATGTAAATTTGATGGGGATTATTTCCCCAATCTTTATTGTGCTTGATGAGGCATTGCACACTCTTGGGTTTTGGATAATGTGTCCTACATGGATTGGATGAAGATTTATGATAATACATATACGGTGAACTTGTTAGTTTAAGTGCTGTCAAGTTTCAATTCGCAGAAAAAGTAATGTAATTATCAAAGGAAATAAGAGGAATTTTAGTGCCTTTCAAATGGCTATGGAGATTATTGTATTACATATGATGTAGCTGTGTACCCCAAGTCAATTAATTGCTAATGTATCCTCAATTTAAAATAAAGAATTTTGAGGAATAAACTTTTGGGATAGGATATTATGACACCCAAGTTATGTTACACCCATGTGACACCTAGTCAATCTCACCGTTAGATCACTTATGTTGATCCAACGGTTATATTTATTTCTATCTTTGTATGATAATGATTTCCCAAATTTAAAGTGAAAGCATTAAATATGGGAAATCATAACCATACAAAGGTAGAAATAAATATAAAATATTAAATTTGGGAAATCATGACCATACAAAGATGAAAATAAATATAACCGTTGGATCAACATAAGCGATCTAACGGTGAGATTGACTGAATGTCACATGGGTGTAACATAACTTGGGTGTCAAGATATCCTATCCCTAAATTTTTTTATGTAATCATTTAATATTAAGTAACTCAGCACAAGTTTGTATCAATAAGGATTTTTCTTTTTGAAAAAGACTAACTTTTGGAAAGAAAGAAAAAAGCCCATTCAAATAAGCTCTTAAATATTAGAGTGGCTTGCAAGTTGCTATCACTTGTCCTCCCCTGTTTCATTCAAAATACACTATTGTGACATTGCACAAACATCATCCACTTTATAATCTTCTTGTATCAATCCATTTCATCAAAATACCTGTCCGAGTTAGGCTCCAGCATATGTGATTCGACATAATTCTTTGTGATCTGATCAAAGCCAATAATTTTTTTTAAGAAAATTGCAAAATAAGAATTACAAAAAGATAATAAAACTGGGCAAAATACTGTTGTAAAACCCAGGTCGACGCGGAACCCGGTGACCTGGTCATTGAACCGGTCCGGGTCAAGCATTGCACCGGTCATGTATCGATCCGGTCAAACCCGACCAAACCCGGTGACCCATTGATCCGGTCAGGTCATGCATTTAAAAAAAAAAACAAAAAATGTTTCATTTTATCAGAAATATGTAGAACTCATTGTAAATTTTTTTATAATTTTATTTGCTAGTATACTCTTCTACAATGACCTCAAATTTCAGTTTATAATACTGAAGCAATTTGTGGAATAATAAATTAAGAGAATGTGACATGTTATTTTAATGTAGTTGAATTTGAAAAATATGAGTTCAATGTTATTGAGATATATGTTTATGGGGATTCTGAGTTGCAATTTAAATTGACATAGTAATAACCTGCATTTTTTTAGTTATGCTTCATGTTTTTTAGCTTATTTAATAAACCCTGTTTAATTTATTTTAAATATGAAAAATATAATATAATTTATATGTTCATATCTATATATATTTTTATATATCTATATTTATCCGAGTCAACCGGTCTGACTAGTGACCCATTACCCCGATCGGGTCGATACCCGGGTTGAGTTTAATAACACTACCTCAAATTTCAGCTTTCATAAGTAATTTGCTGAATAATAAATTAAGTAGTTCAATTGAAAAATATAAGTTCAATGTTTATTAAGAAGTATGTTTATGGAGATTCTAAGTTACAATTTAAATTAACATAGTTATAGCGTGCATTTTTATTTATTTATGCTTCATGTTTTTGAGCATATTTAGTGAATCTTGTTAAATTCATTTTAGATATTGAGAATATAATTGATTTTTATGTTCATATTTATATATATTTATATATATTCAGGTCAACCGATCGTACCAGTTACCTATCGTTTTGACCAATAACCCAATGACCCAGTACTCCGATTAGGTCGATACCCAGCCAGACTTAATAACACTTATCTAAAGCAAAAAAAAAAAATGTTTATAAGAATGTCAACTAGTGGTTGCGAAAATAATAATATGATCATAAGAGAAAAATGATAATGGCCATGACACTTATATTTAAAATCATAATATATTCTTAATTTTTCTTCTTCTCTAAATTGGAATAATTAATGAAGGAGAACGTTCAGTATGATTTAAAAAGTTATCATTTTATGGGTATGATATTATAACAATTAATTAGAGTTACTACCAATTAATTTCACCGTTAGATTAATTATATTGATCAGACTGTTATATTTATTTACATCTTTCTGTAATTATGATTCCCCATATTTAATATGAAAACATTAAATATGAGAAATCATAACCCTATAAAGGTGGAAATAAATATAAAGTATTAAATATGAAAAATTATAACTTGCAAAGATCAAATAACCGTTGGATCAAAATAACCGATCTAACGGTAAAATTGATTGATAGTAACATTAATAATAAGCCTAATTATTTATTATAATATCTCATACCTTTATTTTAACTCATAAATCTATGAAGCGATATTTCATTTAACGGTTATTTTTTATTATTTTTTTGGTGTTTGTGCTCTTTTCTTGTTAATTTTCTAAATTCGAGGAACGCAACTCTTTTTTTTTTTTTGGGTAAACCGAAGAACGCAACTCTTTTGCATTGGATCATTTTCCTTTCAATGGAAAAAAAGAGAAAGATCGCTATTTTTTTTTATCCTATTTTATTTTAGGGAAAAATATGTGTCATTTTAAAGGATGTAAAGTTATGTCATTTTAAGAGAGAGAAAGAAATAGAGGAAGAGACAGATAAAGGAGAAGAGAAAGTTGACAAAATAAAGGTGTGAGTCTCACTTCTTTTTGAGAGTGAAAGGATATAAATTGTGTCAAAGGATAAATAATTTTCCCTTTCTTTATAGTATTCTATTATGTATTTGAATAGTTGGAGGATATTTAAAGTGGACCGGGATCAAAATAATTTTCCCTTTCTTTTATAGTATTCTATTATGTATTTGAATAGTTGGAGGATATTTAAAGTGGACGGGGACCACCATTTTTAGGTAATCCCTTAGTGTAAATAGGAGGGTAAAATGAAAAAAGTGAGAAAATAATAGGGATAAAAAAGGAAAGAGAAAATTAATGTTGTGAGAGGGAGCACCAAAAAATTCAGTGGTCTTATAGCATATTAAATTTTTCCTGAATAGTTGAAGATAATATGTACTAATCAAGGAAAAATTATCCTAAAAGGAAATTCGACGTGACGGAGGAATATGGTTTTCTTATCTGATGTTTATGAAAAAAATAAAATAAAAAATCACATATATATATTTTTTGAAAAAAATATATCTTATCCAGAAAGGTCTCTGTTGAAAACGCAACAGCCATAGTACAAGAGACACAACGGGGTAAGAACTAAAAAACGCACGATGCTTCAATACAAATACACAAACGTGAGTTTGCTTGATCATGTTTTTCCTCACAAGGTTTTATGCATGATGCAACGGTCAAATAAGGATAGACATGCTGCACCGAACTTTTTAAAAAACCGAACCGAATACTTCGGTTCTTTTGAATTTTTTACACATC
>JAVKPL010002909.1:0-19061 GCA_032173675.1 Gastrolobium villosum
TCTATTTCATGACTTGCAACTTGTCTATTTGCATATACAAAATGGAAATAATCAATGGAAATTCAGGGAAGAACGGCGCAAAAAAGCACATAAGAGCAAAGTTATTATTAAAGTATTTTCAAAAAAAAGTTATTGTTGAAGTTCCCTCTCCGGACGTAAATGGGCTGAGTCGGATTGGACTTTAGTTTTAACGACCCAAACTTATGTAAAAATATATTGAGTTTATCTGGCCTATCAGCCTATTAAAGGCTTAGTTTGTAAGCCAAACCCGGCCTATTGTTAAAAATAAAAAGTTTACCATGCCTATGAGGCCTTTTAGGCTTACGAAATTGTAAATTAAACTGAAATAAAAAATATCTCATTCATTATAAAATAATGTTCAACCAAGATCCAAATTATAAAAATTCTCAAATATTTTTTAACAATAACACACAAATTTTTAAATAATATTCATGACAACAATCAACAAAGATCCAAATTATAAAAATTCTCAAATGTATTTTAACAAGAACACACAAATTTTTAAATAATATTCATTACAACAAAGATTATTTTTTTTTTGCAGCTTTGACAATCTTCTAATGAGTCTTCTTCTCTTTCTCCTACTTTGATACACTTCCACTTTTTGAATATATATTAAATATAATAAAAAAAAATTAAATAAGCAAGCCGGCCTCAGGCTTTATGTTGTTGGCGTACGAACTATTTATTTAAAAGACTTTCCCATAAGCCTAGGCTAACTCTAATTATTAAATAGGCCGGGTTAGGCCGGGCCTAACATAGACTAGGCTGTAGGCTTCTACTCCCGACGATTTCTTTGTCCCTGTCACAAAACATGTGGAAGTGTGGGTTCCTATCCCTGAAGAACAACAACCTGAAATTTTCAAGTGGATGCAGGAAGAGAAAAGAAAAATGAAACCTAATCATAATGTAGAGAAAAAACAAATTAACGAAGAAAAGACCATTCTTAAACAGTTCCTGCTTGCAATAATGTCCATACCAAAATTTAAAATTCCACTCTAGTTCTGCTACATAATCATATCCCTGATGGATTAAATTTTCAACCCAACAGATAGGCTTTGACTTTGACAACGTCATCCCTTCATTCAGTTCATTTTTTGTTAGATGGTAATGACATTTGTATTTACAAGATTTTTAGAGATACTGCCTAATGAAAGTCTTGCATACAAATCAGCTGAGATTTGGAGATAACTGAAGCCTTCATCTCATATCCATGGAATATAGGGCATTATACAAAAATATTATTGACTAGTTACATTAACAACATTTTTTTTCAATTGAAAATGATCACCGTTATGCCCTACTGCTTGCTTGGTCTGTACTCATCAATTGTTTTTTTTTTTTTTTTAAATCTTAACATGCGATAATTTAAAAATAACTAATTCTTTTAAATATTCCGGTTCCATTATGCATTCTTAAACCTGTTCTTGGAGTAAGAGTGAATAAAAAATTATAACATAATGTTGTAATAAGCGTAAATTGTATAACTGTCCTTACAAAAATAATTTATCGAAATTCAATGGAGTAAGTTTGATTGCCGTGATATGTCAGGTCGCGGGTTCGAATCAATCTCTCTGTAAAAAAGCAGGGGAAAGACTGCTTAGAGTATTCCCTTCCCCTGACACTCACGAAATGAGTATTTGAACTGGGCCGACCCTTTTTTCTATAGTGCATCTTGAACGGATGATAGTAGGTGTACATTCAAGAAGGAGAAATTCCTACTTACTAATAATTCCGTTTGAATATAACTTTATTTTCATAATATACATAGTTGGTTTAGAACTTCAGATTAAATGGCATCAAGTGGGAGGAGAAAGATACTCGATTTTTTCACAGGTTAATGGGAGTGGATCGTCTCATGTAAAAAAATGATTACGTGTCATGTTATCTGATCACAACAATTTATTAATGATGAGATAAGAGATAAAAAAGTATATATTTTGTAATTAATTAATTAACATGATCACTTTTCCAAGAGAAGATCGACTCCCCAAGTGCCAAGCAGGTCCCATCTTGCTTTTTGGCGGGAGCGCTCTCCGCAAAGCAAAATATTTTCAATTTTTCAGTACTCGCAGTACTAGGTATCAGGTAAGGTTCCGTCACCCTTTTAATATCTATAAATAAATATCAAGGCTGGTCCAGCCTTATTAAATGTTAGCAAGCTAGCAATTGACAAAGATTTTTTAATGTAATTTGTGAGTTGAGTAAGCCTTTTTTTATTAAGTTTCCTGATCGAGACCCTTTTACCTTTGCTGATTAAATGGAGTGAAAATGTTACCTGTTGGCTGTTGCCATTCAATTCCATCACAAACACAGACACATATAGGTAAGATTGAATACCCTAGACTTGCCAATCACATTGTTGCTCTGGCCACATTAACTATATACAACTCACTCACTCACCAATTCAGGCACAACAGTTTCGCAACACAGCTTGAAAACTTTAATATTTGAGTCATGTAACATACCGAGCGCTGACGAGGGAGGGGAGTGATCGCCGGGTCAAAAGGGTATGGACAAAGAGCGGCTCCTGACAGGCTTCCATCGTGGGGATTACAGGCATGGATGAATCGAATCGACACCCGAAAGAGAGGGATTCCAAAGACTGTACAGATGTGAGACTACACGGTTTGGAATAGCTTATAAGAATTAATTGGTACTACATATACTAATAAGATGCATCTGCTTTTCGGTAGCTCGGATCAGAAGAACTCCACAATTAAGTGTGCTTGACTTGGAGCAATTCTGAGATGAGTGACCTCCTAGAAAGTTTTCCCGAGAGGTGCGCGAGTAAGAAAAAAGCACACTGAAAAGTCTCGTGTTAGTATATGGGGATAGTCACATTGATTCTTGAAGCGGTCAGGCGTTACAAGTCACTCCTACTCAACCCAGCTAGCAAGCTTGTTATAAATTTCTCACAATGCAAGACCATTCATTGCTGAGTGGACCATTGTTCAATTACTACAGAATTATGAAACTAAAGGATCATCTTGTTAAAGCGAAACCCTTTTTTAGTTGGCATAATGTGTGGATTAGCTTAATGGAGCATACAACAGTGATCATTTTCTTTATTATTTTTTTCCCTCCTTGTTTTCCTTCAACTATTATATATACATACAAAATTATTATATGTATATATTATAATAAATAAATTAATATTAAATTTAAGGGTTTATCATCTATAATTTAACATGACCAGAAAAATTTTCCAACACTCACAACATTTTGTGGGGCCCGGAGCAAAAAAAAACTCTGGCACGCAAAATGAATCTCTATAACATAATAGAATCACTTTTCCTACAACATAACTCTTATAAAATCCTAAATTTAAATGCTTAAACCTTAGCATATTTAGCCAAATAAGATTTTTTAACGGTATATGTTAATTTGTTTGCCAAATAGATTAACTCAAAAAATCTAGAAATAAGTTAAGTTGTACTTAGGGTTGTGCAAGGAGCGGTTCGGTTCGGTTATTGTCAAAAATCGAACCGAACCAGTTTTAAACGATTTGGATTTTAAACCGAACCACTTCTTTTTAAAAAAAAAACCGGTTTTTAATTTGTCAAACCGGTTTAAAACCGGTTTATGGTTCATAATCGGTTCCAAAACCGATTTATGGTTCATAACCGATTTTAATTCAAAACTGGTTTAAATCAAAACCGGTTATCAAGTTTAAAACCAGTTTTTTACCAAATTCAAAATCAATTTTTGATGGATTGTGCTATTTTTATAAATAGTCGTTTGTTTCTCTCGGTTATAGATAGTTGACCAACTATTTCTTGCAAGAATCTTCATTGTTTTAGAACTCTCATGACGAAATGATTCTTATAGGAATTGTTTCACGTTATTTTTACAGAAAACATTTCCATCAAAAAAATTCGCAAAAAAATTTGACGAACAATATTTCAATCAACATTTGTGACTAAAAACATATCTGTAAAAAAATTTGACGAAAAAATTTATTTGTCGATTTTTTTACGGAATATAAATTTCGTCAAAAACATTTTCCTCAAAATTTTTAACGAAACATATTTCCATCGAAAATTTGCGATGAAAAATAATTCTGTCAAGTTTTTTGATAAAAAACATTTCCATCAAAATTTTCAACGAAACACATTTCTATGAAAAATTTTCGTAAAAGTTTTTAACGAATAATATTTCGATAAATTTTTTGACCAAAATGATTTTCGTCAAAATGTTTTATAAAAATATTTTTTGTGCAAAAATTCTGAGGGAATTTAGATTATGTAAAGTACTTTTACAAAAAAAAAATTCATCGAAACTTTTTATAGAAATATTTTTTGTCAAAAAAAATTTCTGAAATATTTTTCGTCAAAATTATTTTGCGTAAATATTTTTCGTCAAAATTTTCGCTCTAAATGTGTTTTGTTGAAAATTTTGCTGAATATATTTTTCGTCGAAAATTTGGACGGAAATATTTTTTGTAAAAAAATTTGACGAAATTATTTCCCGTCAATTTTTTTTTATGGAAATGTGTTTCATCAAGAAAATTTATAGAATTATTTTTCGTTGAAAAGTTAGACATAATTGCTTCTGTCGAAAGTTTCGACGAAATTTAGATTCTATCAAGAGTTTTGACTAAAATATCTTGTCCCTCAAAGATTTATGTTAGTGATTATGTCAAAATCTTGTTCTGTCTCTAGTTTCGAAGAAAAATAAATTCTTCTCTATTTTCTACGTAATATGATTGTTGTCAAAATTTTCGACGAAATATTTTTCTTCGATAAATGTTGTTAGTATTTGAGACTTTTCTAATAATGTCACATTTAAAAATAATTCATATTTATGTAATTTTCACATCTTAATGCTAAGGATAAAAGATAATACTTATTTGTACTTCAATCGTAAAGTAGTTTGGTTATGGATAACCAATTATTTTTATGGTTTGATAAATAACCAGTTTATTAAATAAAATGTAGTTTCATATGAAACCGGTTTTTAAAATGTGGAGCAGTTTGGTTATGGATCGGTTTTGTTCTTTTGGACATTTTGAACACCCCTAACTGTACTGCAACTAAAGCTGTCAAAATGGGATAGCGCATCCTATTACGCTTTAGCCTTTATGGGTTAGGGTTAAAAAAAACCCGAGTGCCAAATAAATCTCAATAATAAAGGTTTGTACAGCCAAAAGTCATATGGATTAGGATCAGTTGGGCCATCCAAAATTATATACATCAACGTCAATAACACATTTGTCCTAAATTAATTTGGGTCGGTGGTAGATGAACCCAAATGAAAGATACAAAAAGATTGAAAACAGAAGCGTAAAAGTAAAAATAAAAATAAATATTTCACAAAAAATAAATAAATAAATAGAATAGTAATAATATATATATAAATATAAAAGTAAAAAAGAAAGGGAAAAGAAGAAGTGGGAAAAATGAAGAGAAAAAGTACTAAAAATAGACTATCTGGAATGTAAGAATAACAACGGGTTTAACCATCCAAAATTATAATTTTATAAATATTTTTATTATATTCAATATATTAAAAAAAAATTAACAAATAAATATTTAACATTTTCTTAACATTGGAGTATACTGATCAATGTTTGCATTTGTTTCTTCGCGATTTGTATTTCATGACTTGCAACTTGTCTATTTGCATATACAAAATGGAAATAATCAATGGAAATTCACGGAAGAACGGCGCAAAAAAGCACATAAGAGCAAAGGTATTGTTGAAGTATTTAAAAAAAAAAATCATTGTTGAAGTTCCTCCTTACGATTTCTTTGTCCCTATCACAAAACATGTGGAAGTGTGGGTTCCTATCCCTGAAGAACAACAACCTGAAATTTTCAAGTGGATGCTGGAAGAGAAAAGAAAAATGAAACCTAATCATAATGTAGAGAAAAAACAAATTAACGAAGAAAAGACCATTCTTAAACAGTTCTTGCTTGCAATATCCATACCAAAATTTAAAATTCCACTCTAGTTCTGCTACATAATCATATGACTGATGGATTAAATTTTCAACCCAATAGATAGGCTTTGACTTTGACAACGTTATCCCTTCATTCAGTTCATTTTTTGTTAGATGGTAATGACATTGTATTTCCAAGATTTTTAGAGGGCAAAATTAATTCTTATGTCACATGAATTTGTTAATCTTCTATCACTCGTACTTTGAAAAACATGCCAAATATTTTTTATTTTACTTTTTATAAATTTTGGTGGGGTCCAGTTTGTCTACTCTCTGGTGGAAAGAATAGTGACCTTCTGTCGCTAAGAAATCCAAAGCCTTTTTTAGCCGTCTTTTAAAACCTCATCCCACCCCCGGTTGATCCGGGTCAATCTTGACTCCTCTTCTTTGAGGGCTCGGGTCACAAGTTGGACCCTATATGCACATCGACTTTTCTAAATCCCAAAACCCAGCCAGGTTTAGTGACTCCCGGTTCTGAGGAGTCGAAGGAATCATTGCATGTTTTTTTTTTTAAAAAAAAAATCCTTGAAACAATGTCATTTTATTAATAAAATAAAATAAAAATGCTTGCAAGCCTAAATCTTATTGTTCTCTTCTCTCCCTACGACCTAGACGACTTCAATCTTCACCTTGCTGTCGTGAATCTTCTAGAAAAGATAAAAATTTACCCATTCAAATGAAATCCTTTTGGTCGTCGATGGAAAACAAAAATTAATTCTTACTTCTTTAAATTTTCCTTTGTTAGGGACCTTCTCAAAAGATGCAAAATCGGGTTAGTGTAGTGATCCCATTAACTTGTGGTTGTAATTGGTGAATTATGTTAAGTATATTTTGAATCTTTGATGATTGGTGATTTATTTTTTAATATTTTCATATAGGATATATATATATTTTTTTTAATATATAAAACCGGATCAGCATAGTAATCCCATAACCCCCGATTAAACCCGTAATCCCTTACCTCGACCGGGCCGAGTTTTTAAACACTATTTTTTAGAGATACTATACTAGTGCCTAATGAAAGTCTTGTATACAAATCAGCTGAGATTTGGAGATAACTGAAGCCTTCATCTCATATACATGGAATATAGGGCATTATACAAAAATATTATTGACTAGTTACATTAACAACATTTTTTTTCAATTGAAAATGGTCACCGTTATGCCCTACTGCTTGCTTGGTCTGTACTCATCAATTGTTTTTTTTTCTTTTTTTAAAACTTAACATGTGATAATTTAAAAATAACTAATTCTTTTAAATATTCCGGTTCCATTTTGCATTCTTAAACCTGTTCTTGGAATAAGAGTGAATAAAAAATTATAACATAATGTTGTAGTAAGTGTAAATTGTATAACTGTCCTTACAAAAATATTTTATCGAAATATAGTGCATCTTGAACGGATGATAGCAGGTGTACATTCAAGAAGGAGAAATTCCTACTTACTAATAATGCCTCACAGGTTAGTAGTTTTTTTATTGTTGTTCGGCCTTCAAATTGAATGTTTGTTTAAGCTGCAGTCCCAAATAAGATGCCGCAAATGCTAAAAACAAGCATATCTTAACCCTCAAATTTCCCTCTTGTTTTATGGTAACAGTAAGAGTTTATGAGTTAATCTGACATGGGGAACCAATTACAATGTTAATTGCATAATTACAATAAATAAATTGTGAAAAAAATACTTTTTGTTAATAAATTGTACAATTGAAAATATCTTTCGAAGGGGAAATGGTACTTTAAAATGTATAAAGGCCAACAAACGAATATTAATTTAGACAATTAGAAAGTTCGCTCTCATGTTTACCGTGAATTTTGAAAAGTGACGCAGAAGAGTTTAATAGAACAGGATAAAAAAAGAGATTGCCGAACAAAACCAAAAATCACGTTCTATAATACAAAAATAAATAAATGAAGAGACTAAAAATTTCTATAAACGAATAAGTATCTGAAATAATATTTTTTATTTTGATAGTTTGTTGAAAGAAAAAAAGGAGAGTACATTTTCATATAAAAGAGAAAAAAATTAATAACATAAATTCCGTTTGAATATAACTTTATTTTCATAATATACATCGTTGGTTAAGAACTTCGGGGGTGTTTGGTACCGAGAATGTGATAGAAATTTTGGGAAAGTGAGGTGTGAAATATTTGTTAACCATGTTTGATACGGAGAATGTGATAAAAATGCAAGTATAATATTATGTCCATGAATCTGTTTTTTCTACATGACATTGGGGAAAAAAAAATCTCATTTGAAAGGTGGTATTATTTTTGAGAAAAATATTTCTACCGTCAGCGGAGATAAAGTTATCTCCAGTGAACCCAAAACGACATCGTTTTGGGTTATAAGATTAAAAAATTATAATGATAAAAACTAATATAACCCTGTAATATATTACAATTACAAAAATACCTTGATTTTTGCCCAAAAACGACGGCATTTTGTACTCACCGGAGATAACTTATCTTCATTGACCGGAGATAACTTATCTTCATTGACCGGAGATATCTTTTACCCATTATTTTTTGGGAAAAGACTTCTCATGTTGCATGAAAAGTCTTCCCTCCTACCGCTCTTACTTCGATGTCCGTGCCAACCACTTTTTTATTTTTTATTTTTTCTTTATGGTGGGCCTATTCCTTTCTCTCTTTATAGAAAAGTTTCAATTTTTCCTGTAACATGAGAAATTACAAAACCTTATTTTTTACCCATAAACTATGAAAACTGTTTTATATTTTTTAGACAAAATCGCCCTATGATAAGACATGTAGATGTCTTACAAATTTGTGGCAAGAAACATAAAATCGTGATTTTGTTTCAAAATTATATCTATATTTTACCACCAACCAAACGCAACATCAATAAAATTAACTTAATTTTCTTGGTATAATTTTGACATGCCAAATATTTTTTCATAATTTACCTAGACAAAAATATTTACCACCATATTCTTAGAAATCTTTTTTTCTTATAAAAAAATATCTCCTGTCCCAAACGCCCCTCGTATTAAATGGCATCAAGGAGGGAGGATAAAGATACGCGATTCTTTCACAGCTAACGCACGTACCAAGCAGGTCCCATCTTGCTTATGGCGGGAGCGCTCTCCGCAAAGCAAAATATTTTCAATTTTTCAGTACTCGCAGTACTAAGTATCAGGTAAGGTTCCGTCACCCTTTTAATATCTACAAATAAATATAAAGGCTGGTCCAGCCTTATTAAATGTTAGCAAGCTAGCAATTGACAAAGATTTTTTAATGTAATTTGTGAGTTGAGTAAGCCTTTTTTATTAAGTTTCCTCATCGAGACCCTTTTACCTTTGCTGATTAAATGGAGTGAAAATGTTACCTGTTGGCTGTTGCCATTCAATTCAATCACAAACACAGTCATATATAGGTAAGATTGAATGCCCTAGACTTGCCAATCACATTGTTGCTCTGGCCACATTAACTATATACAACTCACTCACTCACCAATTCAGGCACAACAGTTTCGCAACACAGCTTGAAAGCTTTAATTTGAGTCACTCCTACTCAACCCAGCTAGCAAGCTTGTTATAAATTTCTGACAATGCAATACCATTCATTGCTGAGTGGACCATTGTTCAATTACTACAGAATTATGAAACTAATTAGGATCATCTTGTTAAAGCGAAACCCTTTTTTAGTTGGCATAATGTGTGGATTAGCTTAATGGAGCATACAACAGTGATCATTCTCTTTATTATTATTTTCCCTCCTTGTTTTTCTTCAATTACTAAAGTAGTTTGTGATACAATGTCCAAAGACCACAACATTGATTTGAAATTATTGCCAAATGGGTTGTATTTACATTGTCAAAATTTTCAACTAAAGTATCAGTGTGACTATCAGATTTGTGGTCCACCAAATTGACCTTAATAATCCAATTTGCCCCTTCGGGATTTAGCTTTTGCCTGTACTTTCCCACGAGAACTTTATGTAAAAATAGATTCAAAAGCCTAAGTAACAGGGATAAACTTGGCTCCTTTTGCTTTCAACTGCAGTTGATGTATTTGACCATTCAATATGAAAGGGAATGAACCATGTATAACTTTTTAAACTTTTCAAAGAAAACACCTAATACCCAGCCAAAATCAAGGGGGGTGAAAGCATAAAGTGCCAAACAAGTAATTTAATATATCCAAGCCGTCCCAATAAGGAAAGCACCCTCAGTTTCCCCCCTATATACACAATCATATATCTCCGTAGGGGAAATATTTAATATGCTTCAGGATCACTGAATCTTTTGGTGCTCCCTCTCACAACATTAATTTTTTCTTTCCTTTTTTACAACTATTATTTTCTCACTTTTTCTATTTTACCCTCCTATCTACACTAAGGAACATCCTAAAAATGGTGGTCTCGGTCTACTTTAAATAACCTCTTTCGCCGAACCATTCATCCACTTCCAATTGAACAGCCCCAAGAGAGAAAGAACAATAGTTGTTAGACTAGACCACAATCAAAACCCCAAAAACTAATAAACAAAAGATATTCCTGTATAAATTATTGTTTTTCTAATATAAGATCTACAACCTTACTCCAATCAAGCAATAAACTTAAGTCAAGCTGGATTAATTTTTTTTCAAAAGCTATTTGATTTTTAAAATCGAATATTGCCCTTACTTTAATAGTATTTCTTTATGTAAGGTAGATCTTGCGATTGTTATTATAAATGTTTGTGGTTACTTATATCATTTCATTCTCACAAAAAAATGGAATTCACACTTTTTTATTTGTTCGTTCTCTCTCCCCAATAATCTATCTCTTTTTTTAGTTGAAATGACACAACTTTATATCTTTAAAACCACACACAATTTTCCCAATAACTAATTAAAAAAAGGGAAAAATATTTGTCCTTTGAAGGATTTAATCTTAGGGATTCTATTTTCTCATGTTATAGGAGATAGTTATCTCCTACACTAGACACATAATGTGGTGGGACCCACCATTTATTAAAAAAAGAAAATAAGAAAAAATGATGGCACAATTTTTAATGTGAGACAACATAAAAGAGTTATCTCATGTAAAATGAGATAATGATTTCCTTTAATCTTATGTCATTCTAGATCTTAACTCTTGATTTCTATTATTTATTGTAAATTTTTAATTAATTAATAAATTTAAACCAATAAATTCCAACCGTTGATTGATGAAAATCAATGGTTAGAATCTAAAATGACTTAATTTAAATTCTTTAAAAGGACAAATACTTAAAAAAAAAACCTCGAACTTTTAATATTTTAATTTAGGGTAAAGTGTGTGTCATTTTAAAAGATATAAGATTGTGTTATTTTAAAAAAGAAAGATATAGATAAAAGTGAAGAGAGAGTTGAAAAATAAAAATAAAAATGTAGGTCCACCTCTTTATAAGAGTGAAAGGATATAAGTTATGTTATTTAAAAGAATAATCATTTTTTCCTTTAATTTATCCAAAAACAAAAAATAAAGGGGGGAAAAAGCGTAAAAGAAGAGCTCAATGATTCAAACCATATCCCATCATATGAGGTTAAAAAGTTTGTACACGTAAGGGTCCCACCAGAACATCACACAGTGCGTTTTCAAAAAAGTGTTCATTCAAAGGGTTCCTGACAATAAACAAAAAATAATAATAATAAAAAGAAGAAACAGTCACAATTTACAAACAAAAGACAGCCCCTGGTGAGGTTATGCATTCACAACTCACAAGTGTGTTTTTCATGTAATGAGAGAAGAGATAGAGAGAGAGGGGTTCTTCTTAGGAACGGACAATTGCATTGCCGAATCTGGAAAATGCGCACATCGGCGCACACTTATGCCACTCGCTGCCATATGCTAATGTACGCTTTAGCTGCACACCTCGCTAACCTCAACATCCACTCATAACCTTCCTCTGTTAATCTCTGTTTCACTCTTCGCTTCTGCAACGGTAACCAACAACCATCGTTTCGTTCGTTGCATTGCCATGCCTGCTCTTCTTCTCTTCATGGTGCTCTGTGCACCGTTCTTATCGTGCGCCGATCGTAGCGCTGTAACCGTCGCTGAGATCCAAGCCTTGACGTCCTTCAAGCTAAACCTTCATGATACTCTCGGAGCTCTCAACGGTTGGGATCCGTCATCGCCGGCGGCTCCGTGTGACTGGCGCGGGGTTGCCTGCAACAACGACCGAGTCACGGAGCTTCGCTTGCCTCGCCTTCAACTCGGTGGCAGACTCAGTGACCGTATTTCAGAGTTGCGCATGCTGCGCAAGATAAGCCTTCGTTCGAACTCCTTCAACGGAACCATTCCTTCGTCGCTTTCCAAATGCACGCTCCTACGCTCCGTGTTCTTGCAGGACAACTCATTCTCCGGCAACCTCCCGGCGGAGATCGGGAACCTCACCAACCTTCAGATTCTCAACGTGGCTCAAAACCACCTCTCCGGCGGCGTTCCCGGCGAGTTCCCTCTTGGTCTCAAGTACATCGACCTCTCATCCAACGCCTTCTCCGGCGAGATTCCGAGCACTATTGGTAATCTCTCTCAGGTTCAGCTAATCAATCTTTCGTACAACCAGTTCTCAGGCGAGATTCCGGCGAGATTCGGGGAGCTTCAGCAGTTACAATACCTCTGGCTTGACCACAACTTCCTGGGAGGAACGTTGCCTTCGGCACTCGCTAATTGCTCTTCGCTTGTTCATCTGAGCGTAGAAGGAAATGCACTTGGCGGCATGATTCCGTCGGCGATTTCGGCGCTTCCGAATCTTCAGGTGATGTCCCTCTCCCAGAATAATCTAACTGGCTCCATTCCAGCTTCCGTTTTCTGTAATGTTTCGGTCTACGCGCCGTCACTTCGGATTGTTCAACTTGGATTCAATGGTTTCACGGATTTCGTTGGGCCTGAGACGAGCACGTGTTTCAGCGTGCTTCAGGTTTTGGACATTCAGCACAATCGCATAAGAGGCACGTTTCCCTTGTGGTTAACCAATGTGACTACTATAACAGTGCTTGATGTTTCGAGCAATGCACTTTCCGGTGAGATTCCGCCAGAAATAGGAAACCTCGCCAAGTTGGAGGAGTTGAGGACGGCTAACAATTCGTTTACCGGCAACATTCCGGTGGAAATCAAGAAATGTGGGTTCCTGAGTGTTGTTGATTTTGAAGGCAACGAATTAAGCGGAGACGTTCCTTCGTTTTTCGGCGATATGACAGGCCTGAAGGTGTTGTCCCTTGGTGGGAATCACTTCTCTGGTTCAGTTCCGGTGAGTTTTGGAAACCTTTCCTTTCTTGAAACCTTGAGTTTAAGAGGCAATAGCTTAAATGGAAGTATGCCTGAGGCGATAACGAGATTGAGCAATTTGACGAAACTAGACCTTAGTGGAAACAAGTTTACGGGTCAAGTTTATGGCAATATTGGGAACCTGAATAGATTAATGGTTCTCAATCTGAGTGGTAATGGCTTATCTGGAAAAATTCCTGCGAGTTTGGGAAATCTTTTCAAGCTAACTACACTTGACTTGAGCAAACAGAATCTTTCTGGAGAGTTGCCATTTGAGCTCTCGGGGCTGCCCAATCTGCAAGTTATTGCTCTTCAGGAGAACAAGCTATCTGGTGATGTACCTGAAGGGTTTAGCAGTCTGATGAGTTTGCAGTATGTGAACCTCAGCTCCAATGATTTTTCTGGCCGTATTCCTGAAAACTATGGCTTTCTTCGTTCGCTGCTTGTTCTTTCATTGTCTGGTAATCACATTACAGGAATAATTCCTTCGGAAATTGGAAACTGCTCTGACATTGAAATTCTTGAGCTTGGATCAAATTCTTTGGCAGGTCATATTCCTAGTGATCTCTCTCGTCTCACCCATTTGAAAGTGCTTGACTTGGGTAGGAACAATTTAACGGGGGATATGCCTGAGGATATCTCCAAATGCTCGTCATTAACCACTTTGTTAGTGGATCACAACCATCTTTCAGGTGCCATACCAGGGTCATTGTCGGATCTATCAAACCTGACAATGCTGTATCTCTCTGCCAACAACTTGAGTGGTGATATTCCGAGCAAACTTTCTATGATCCCTGGTTTGGTGTACTTCAATGTCTCGGGGAATAACCTGGAAGGTGAGATACCGCCAACGTTGGGATCACGATTCAACAACCCCACTTTGTTTGCAGGTAATGAGGATTTGTGTGGGAAGCCATTAGATAGGAAGTGCGAAGATACAAACGGAAGGGACAGAAAGAGGTTGATTGTGTTAGTTATTATCATTGCAGCTGGAGCTTGCTTTTTAGTGTTGTTGTGCTGTTTCTACATTTTTAGTTTATTGAGATGGCGTAAAAAGCTTAAGGAAGGAGTTTCTGGAGAAAAGAAAACGAGTCCTGCAAGAGCTAGTTCTAGAGCAAGCGGAGGTCGTGGCAGCTCTGAGAATGGTGGACCAAAACTTGTGATGTTCAACACCAAAATTACACTAGCTGAAACAGTCGAAGCAACAAGACAATTCGACGAAGAGAATGTGCTGAGCAGAACAAGGTATGGATTAGTATTTAAGGCCTGCTATAACGATGGGATGGTCCTTTCCATTCGCAGGCTTCCTAATGGATCATTGGATGAGAACATGTTCAGAAAAGAAGCTGAATCACTAGGCAAAGTCAAGCACCGAAACTTAACCGTTCTCAGAGGTTACTATGCTGGGTCACCTGATATGAGACTCCTAGTCTACGATTACATGCCCAATGGAAACCTTGCAACCCTCCTCCAAGAAGCTTCTCATCAAGATGGCCATGTTCTAAATTGGCCAATGCGACATCTCATTGCACTAGGAATTACTCGTGGTTTAGCCTTCCTACACCAATCCTCGATGGTTCATGGCGACGTGAAACCGCAAAGCGTTCTGTTCGATGCTGATTTCGAAGCTCATTTATCAGATTTTGGGTTAGACCGGCTCACAATAGCCACTCCAGGCGAAGCCTCCACATCAACTTCCGTTGGTACATTAGGTTACGTTTCACCTGAAGCGGTCTTAACCGGTGAAGCCACGAAGGAGTCTGACGTGTACAGCTTTGGCATTGTGTTACTGGAGCTTCTGACAGGAAAGCGACCAGTCATGTTCACCCAGGACGAAGACATAGTGAAGTGGGTGAAAAAACAACTGCAGAGGGGTCAAATAACTGAGCTATTAGAGCCAGGTTTGCTTGAGTTGGACCCTGAATCATCAGAGTGGGAAGAGTTTTTGCTGGGTGTGAAAGTAGGATTGCTATGCACAGCACCTGACCCCCTTGATAGACCAACCATGTCTGACATCGTTTTCATGCTTGAAGGTTGCCGAGTTGGTCCTGATATCCCATCCTCCGCAGATCCCACCACTCAACCTTCTCCGGCATAACCCAAAACTGCAAACATTTTCCGGTCTAAGCTTGACAATTTTTTTGGCTTTTAGAAACTTTTTTTCTTCTTCTTGTAATTCAATTTCAGAAGTGTAACAGTAGTGGCTCTTAGTTATTATTCTCTCAATCGTAACTTCAAAAAAACATTGCAGCCAGATTTTTAATAAATCTTTGGTACTACTCTTAGATTTAGTGCATCTCATCAATTAAGAATTTTAGCTGACATGTAATATTTTGGTTGATAGGATGCACTGTATCTTTAGTACGAGAGTACTGCTAAAGATTTATTCTCAGTTTTTTCATTTTTTGCGGCCATTGCTTCACAGTGGTGCCGGAGTCGTATATGGCGATGTGGGGACCACAGGAATTGTTTTGCATTAGGTGTGAATTTCAATGCTATCTACCTGTCTCTGTGTCTCTCTCGCTGTCTCGAGCTCACAGCCAGTCAACGTCTTTTGACAAATGTAGCGCGATTGCGATATGGATGGACGAATGAATGAGGACATGGTGGTGGGGCCCATGTGGCGTGTCGCGCCAAACGTAACGGCATCCATTTGGTACTGTTCCCGTCTGCGGGACGGAACTGGTTTTCTGACATCATCATGTGGTCTCGGCGCAGGTTGAGGCAGCGGAGATGGTTGATGGAGCCGTTAACATTGTGGGTCCTACGTACATGCTGTTCCCAAGAGTAGGGCATTAGTGTTTGGTGCAGCCCGAAGGACATGTAGTCCAATGGTGCGCCCAGTGGCGTTTTCTGTTGCCCTAATCAGTGTCTTCTTTTTTTATTATTGTTTATTGGAAGGAAAGAAAAGAAAAAAAAAAGGCGTGAGGGACGGCATTAGAGGGGGGATATATATGATTGGCCATTTGGCCCACGGCTCAACAAATCTTGAACTTTTTGCGGGTCACGCTCATATCCAGCATTTATTGTTTTGAATTGGATTCTGTCTGGTTACCATTTTTTTCTTTTGCGACTTGACAGTACATCAGGGATTCGGGGAGGAGAAAAAAAATTTAAAAAGAATTATTTTCTTTATGATATTGCTTTTTATAATAAAAAATAAGATACGTATTTTTTTTTAAATGAGATAACATTTTATTAATTTAAGATGCGTAACTTTATGGTTATTTAATATCTTTAAATTTTAAATTTTCTATTGATTTTTTAAGCTTTGATTGTATATATTGTGAAAATAATTAATTTTTTATTTTTTTCTTTTAAGGAATTACACATATTATTCTTAATTTATTTTTTTAAGTTTTAAATTCAAATTGTTTTGAAATAACTACATATATTTTTAGAAGAGGGATATTCTTACTACCAAAATTTTCTACTACCAACTTACTACCTATCTAATCACCATTGAATCAACATTTTCTCTTTTTTCAAAAACTTTTTAGCATTCTCTCTCTTTGATTCAATGGTGATTAAAATGTTGGTAGAAAAAAATTTGGTAGTAAGAATATCCTCCCTCATATTTTTAATATTTTTATTTATTTTTAAAACTAATTTTTAAATTTAACTTAAATTAAAATGCTGGTGAAATATACTAGATACTTATTACTCTATTAAAATCTCTTGTGCTAAGAAAGAAGCTTCCTATTCTATTTGTGATCACATCAGGTTTTGCGGGGATGGATAAGTCCAGTTTGCACTTTTTATCCTTTTTTATTTTATTTTTTAATCTCAGGTCCAATTTCGTAGTACGTGGTGAGGAAGCAACGCACCAGATTCTCCTCGTGTGGGAGTGGCATGACAATTGGTAAAGGAAGCATATTATTTTTTAATAAAGTAGTAAAATATACAATATGCACAAGCATCTGGAATATAACGGACAAGTTCCTAATACCGTGAAGTGACCGTTAAGGGTCCTTTAAAATTTTATAATCGCTTGAATCATGTGCGTTCAAGATCGGAGCTAGAGAGTGTCCTAGATTTTTAATATCCAGATGGAAGATCACGCTACATAAGTTTCTATTTTTTTTTTGTTTTAAACTTATTTTGCTATTCTTAAACAGCTTGTAGAAAAAAAAAATTATAACAAATTGACAGCGTTTAAATTAAAGAGTTTCATTTTAACGCATAGCACATTTCCTCCCACGATCTCAAAATTTTCAACTGCTCCTTAATTAATGGGTTACTTTAAATTTTCACCTTCTAAACCATGGACGATCGATTCTTTCGAAGGCAGATAAATTATGGATTCAGATGATTTTAATTAAGTATATTAGAGGAATTGAACTTTGGGAACACAGCCCAAAATGCCACACTTCTACTTAGATGTCACGTGAGTAGTGTTATTTCTCAATCTGTCACATGGGCAAATTTGCTACCCGGTGTAGCGAATTCGGTTTGCTGACATGTCACATTTCTAGTGGATAACAAGTACCAATTTCTTTTTTTAAAGAAAAGGTATGAAGTTCGCTACACCGGTAGCGAACTTGCCCCTGTGGCGATTGGAAAATAACACTGTTCGCGTGACATTTAAGTAAAAAAGTTCGTGAAGAGTGATATTTTGGTCACTGTTCCGAACTTTGGAGGGATATTTCTGCTAAACCTCACTGTTCAAATCTATGGAGAATTTCTTGCAAGGTAAGCTTGGTTGCATGATAGTTCTAAAATTCTGTGATCAATTTCATTAATTGGAAAAGTGAAGATAATACAAGAAGATCATATATTTATACATGATGCTAAAGCTCTAAAGAGAAAGCTAGCAGCGTAACAAAATAAGGACTTTGTAACTGTAATTGGTTAAGCTATATGCTGACGTGGCTTTTAACAAATTTATGCAATCTTCTGCATGTGAATTTGCACTATCATGTTGATCTGGCTTTTCTTTCAATATGCCCCACAAGTTGGGCTATGTATATCATGCATACCCAACTTGGAGATAGCTAAGTGAAACAGCGGAAACGAAAGAGGTTTGGTCATAACATCTGCAAGCTGAGCAGTGATAGCAATAGGAAGCAAATGCAACAAGCCAAATTTTATCTTACTTTGAGTAACATTAATCAGTTCACAAATGTGTGGTTCACACTGAAGGGACAAGAATTGGCTAGGTCGCTAGAACTTCAAAAAAATAATCCTGGGAGGAGATTGGCTTGAAATCAGTTTTTTTTTCCGGTTAAAAGTTACTCTCTTTTTCAAAGAAAAAACACTTTTGATAGCAATAGGTTAAAAAAGCAAAAGCAAGGTCAAGCCAAATTTGATTTTTTTCAGTAAAATAAATCAGTTAAAAAATCATGTGTTTTAACTTTTATAAAAAGCATTTTTAAAATGGCTAGGTCCCTAGAACTTCAACTTTTTTTAAAAAGGTAATCCTGGAAGGAGATTGCCTTGAATTAATCTCTAAAGATTGGACAATTCAAGCTCATTTAACACCAAGAGAAGGCAATTCTTGTGCACATTGATTGGTAATACAACAATAATCTCAAGAGATGGGAATAATGTTCATCATCGCATAATGCCCATGCAATTGCTTCATCTGTTTACTTTAGATTTATCAGTTTGATTTGTATGTTCCTTTATCTATATTTGTTTAATTTTTATGTTTTTTCTGGGCTAGACCTTCTTCAAGTATTAAAGAAATACACGAAGATTGGACCTATATTTAGTTATTTATATATTTTTTTAAATATCAAATGTTCTTAATGGGCTTGGATGGACTTTCTTTTTGAAAAAAGCTGTATTTTTTTTTCTCTTAAAATAATCTTTTGGGGTCATTTTATGCTTTTGAGTAACAATTT
>JAVKPL010002910.1:0-18702 GCA_032173675.1 Gastrolobium villosum
AGGTATTGTCAGCAAAGCACGAACACGTTAATAGTTTCAAAATTTGCGTGTCAAACATTTGTCCGACATGCGTGCGACACATGGTCAACATTTGGGGACACACGGTCAACGCTCGGACACGTTCCGACACGTTTTTCCGACACGCAGTCAACTTTTTACGACACGCGGTCAACGCTCGGACACGTTTTTTTTTTTAAATCTTAATTTTATTTTGTTAACTAAATATATAAGAAATATTTTATAAATTAATTTTTTTCTATTTTGAAATTTGATATGAAAAATTAGCAAAGTATGAAAAATTATTTATATTTATATCTAAGTTATGAAATTTAAATATTTGATTGGTTATAAAACTTATTATGAACTCTTATATGTATTAAATATAAATTATATTATATATATTAAAATTTTTATTTAATATCAAAATGTGTCCCAACGTGTCGAAATGATATTTTTTAAAATTAACGTGTCGGCGTGTCGTGTCGTGTCCTGTGTCCGTGTCCGTGTCCGTGCATCATAGGGTATTGTTACAAAGAATATCTGTAGGATATCTTTATTAGAATATCTTTATTATTTTTAAATATCTATTTCCTTACTTCATTAGGATTTAGGTTAGATCTCTTTATTAGAATATCTTTAGGATATCTTTATTATTTGTAAAGATATATTTCCTTATTTCATTAGGATTTAGGATATCTTTAGGATATCTTTATTATTTATAAAGATTTATTTCCTTATTTCCTTAAGATTTAAGTTAGATTTAGACTTAGTATTTCTTTATATATTATACTCTGGATCAATTCAACATACAATATTCAGATTTTCTACGTTGCTATGGTCTCTTGTTATTTCACAGAGGGCATGGCTTCTTCTTCCCCTTCATCATCATCGAATTCGAAGTTCAGAGTGTATCAAAACCCTTCTTTATCCGCTGCTCTCACCTCCAAAAGTCTTCAACCTTCCAATTACACTCTCCTCTTTGTCCTCTCTTTCTTCTGTGTCTCCGCATTCGCCTTTCTCACAATCGTTTTCAGGTACACACACTTTATCTTATGCTACTAACTTATTACCAATGCCAACACTACTCATTATTCTATCTATTATTAAACTTTACACCATTGTAGGGAAAATTGGTTCATTGACATCTTGAGGCTCCAAAGTCTCTCCCCTGTTATAGCTTGTAAGTTCTCAACCTCAAAATTATAATTTTTTTTGGTGAAAAATTATAATTTTTTTAATTTTTATTTGGAAAGGGGTAATTTTAATTTCAAATTACAAATCAAATTAGGATATTAATATCAAAAACAAAATATATACGTGTGTAATTTTAATTACTGTTTTTTTCCTCTAAATCTTAATTCAGACGTTTCCTTCGCTGCGCCTCCCAAATTCTAATCATGACCTTCTTTGAACCATCTTTTATTTTATTTTATTTTTGGGGTAAAAACCCTTTCGTTTATGTTATGAAAAAAAAAACCATTCATTTTTTTCTTGTGCTCTTCTTTTCCTATATCCCTAAAATTTGATTGTTTGATGTGTGTATGACTTTTTCTTGACCACAAACGATCACGGTGTGGGTGATGGGCATCCACTACTGCTGCTTCATGTGAGCAACTTTCTAAAATAAATTATATAGTATTTAAAATTATATATAAAATATGCATAGTTTTTATTTATTTATTTTTGGTGAAAAAATTATAATTTTCTTTTTTGGTGAAAAAATTATGATTTTTTTAATTACGAACTTTTGTATGCATAATTCTTATTAAACTATCATGTTTATGTACATTTATTTTTACAATTTCTTTTTGCCTCATCACTACTTTTTTTACTATATCAAAATTAAATCAACCGTTACAAAATATTATTAAATGAAAGTTGTTAATTTAATTTTGAATCAATGATAACAATTATAATTATAAGAAGTTACAAGATAAAAGAAATTATAAATATGATATTTTTTTAAAATAAATAATAAAAGCTACATTTGTTTTTCTTACACAATTTTATATAGTCTGAATTAAAAATACTAAATAAAGTTATATCACGTTGTAGGTTCTTAAATGCTTTTAATTAAGGGTTTTACAAAAAATAATGTTGTAAGAAAATTGTTTTTCTTCCCGCTGATGGTTGTTTTTCCGTGCAGCGATTTGTTTTTCAAATACATGGTCGGTAGAAAATACTGTTCTTTATTCATGTAACAATATAGTTGCATTTGCATTTAGTCAAAACTAGCATGCCTATTGATTTGTATTTTTAATTTTTTATTAAGATGCAAATTAGTATAATAAAGAGTATTTGAAGTTTACACATTGTACAAGCTAAAAAAATTTAATTTCTCTTCAATTTATTGAAATTCAGATTGGGTTGCTAAGACATTACAAGCTTTAGTGGGTGTTATCTTCAGTGGAACTTTGTCGGCTCTCTTCAAAGTTGTTGCAGCTATGCCTGTGCCTAATTCCAACAATGTGAATAAAAATGAGATGTCTCTTACTAAACATCAACGAGAGCTTTTAGGAGTTAAGCCAAAGGTTGATTTGGTTAAATCTGACTCATTGAAAAAGACCCCCAACTCTAAATCCCAGTTGGTGTCTTCGGATTTGCTTGTTCCCCTTCATCAGCCAATTCCTAGCCTCAGTCGATGGTCTTCTCGCATTGATGCTGATGGGTCAAATTCTAATAGTGGTGCTACGACACGTTCAATTAGCACCCCCTGGAGGTCGCCGGGATCATCATCTTTATATCTTTCCCCTGGAGTAGTTTCGCCCCTTCACAGTTCAAGAAGAATGGATTTGGTTGTCTCTAGACCTTGGTCTAATAGGCGAGCCTCCTCTTGGAATAAGATAACATCAGAGGAAAAGCTGGAACAGTTCTTAGCTGAAGTGGATGAAAGAATCATTGAATCAGCAGGGAAGTTGTCCACCCCGCCCCCTACTGTTCCTGTTTTTGGAAGAGCGACACCATTGAGGCCTGTGAGGACGTCTCCAGGCTCCCAAATGTCAATGGAAGCATCTATTGAAGCTTTTGAGCATCTGGGCATCTATCCTCAAATTGAGTTGTGGCGTGACCAACTCAGGCAATGGTTTTCTTCAGTTTTGCTGAATCCTTTGCTTAACAAGATCGAGACAAGTCACATTCAGGTTCATTTTAATCTTCACCATTTCTTCTTTATGTTCGAAGCACAAAATAGCTGCTAAGATTTTCATATTCATAGGTTATGCAAGCAGCTGCTAAACTTGGTATTTCAATCACAATCACTCAAGTGGGCAATGACATGCTATCTACTAGAACCCCGGCTATCTGGCCAACAACGAATAAGATTCAAGACTGGCAACCAGCACTGACTCTCAATGAAGATGGATTGCTTCATCATTTACATTCTACTCTTGCGCAGGCCATAGAGGCTTCCAAATGTATGTTCCTTCACATTGGTCAATTAAATGTGATTTTCTATTTTCCCAGTTTGATTATATTTGCTGATAGCTTGTGAGTTCTGACAATTTCCCGGTGGTCTATATTTGCATAAAGCAAATTTGCTTGTGTCTAATATGCAACAGTCCCCACAGCAAGCTTCTTTGGTTCCTATCATGCAGGATTGTGTGGATGCTATCTCTGAACACCAAAGACTTAAAGCCTTGGTTAAAGGAGAGTGGGTTAAAGGTTTGCTACCTCAAAGCAGTGTTCGCGCTGATTACACTGTTCAAAGGATCCGAGGTAGACACAGTTACGGATGTATTGCTTTTAACTGTCATAACTTTCGTCAGATTTCCTGTAATAAATGGAAGCATGACTTCATTAATACGAGATTGGTTTTATGGCCAACATACACCCATGTAATCTTACTTATAGTTACCTTGTCTGAATTTTCACAGAGCTTGCAGAAGGAACCTGCTTGAAGAATTATGAGTATCTTGGAAGTGGGGAAGTTTATGATAAAAAGAATAAAAAGTGGACCCTTGAGCTACCTTCTGATTCTCACTTGCTCTTGTATCTGTTCTGTGCTTTCCTAGAACATCCAAAGTGGATGCTACATGTGGATGCTATGTCTTCTGCTGGAGCTCATTCTAGCATAAATCCCTTATTCTTAGGAGTCCTTCCCCCAAAGGAAAGGTTTCCAGAGAAATACATTGCTGTAGTGTCTGTTGTCCCTTCTGTGCTGCACCCAGGAGCATGTATACTAGTAGTTGGAAAACAGGGTCCCCCAAGTTTTGCCTCTTACTGGGATAAAAAGCTGCAGTTTTCTCTTCAGGTTGGTAATGCTTGTATAGCTTTAGGTTATGAACTCATACCATATACTATTCAACTACTTTTTATACTACTAATATTATTAAACCTTTAATACTGTTATTTTCCAATACATAATTTATGCGCTTTGCGAGTGAGCATGTTACTGCACATGATACTTGTTGCAAATGATGCTCTTATCAACCATCACAATGGTTATTTTATTATGTTGGTTTGCTAACAGCTCTGAATTTTATATCAGGGAAGAACGGCACTCTGGGATTCCATCTTACTTTTGTGCAATAAGATTAAGGTTGACTATGGAGGTATTGTTAGGGGAATGCATCTAGGTGCTTCAGCTTTAAGCATTCTCTCGGTTATGGAAACATAATATGAGGATCGAGTTCTGTATTTTCTTGTACCAACATTCTTCATGCTGACTTCAACTAAGGATTTAGTTCTGTATTTTCTTATGCTGACTTCAACTTCTGCAGTAAATCACATTCCTCACATTCCACCGCTTAAGAGTTACATAGTCTAGAATAATGGTGATAGTGATGGTTTCAAAATTTCCTGCTATGGTTGTGTGTAATATCATTACTACTGTTATGAATGTGTTTGGAGTGTGATGCGGTGAACATTTTCAGAAATGTGGCCATAGAAGAAGAACATGCAAAATATTGTTTAGTAAAAACTTTGACAAATGCACTGTTATGAATCATTTAGTAATAATTGTTATTCAAGGGGTAAGATGAACTTACACTTAACAAGTCTTGCACACGTTATTAGCTGTTGATATCACTTGCATCTAACTAGTCACTTGCAACTAATGAATTAGGACAGTTAAATGTACGTGAGATTAATGATAATAATAAGTATAAGACATGTAAATTAATCCTTTCCGATATTCAATATCCAGTATTTCTCAGCTTAGTGTGTGATCCATAATGTATGCCCATAAGCCTTTTTTGGTCTTGATCTTTTTTTTACTTTGTTCCCTTTTAAAAAGTACCCCTTTTAACGATCAAATATTTTATAAAATAGTCACGATCATTGTTGTTAAAATCTCTCACTACGATTTTACGTTTTTACGATTTTTTTTCACATAACGATTTTACTAATATCCCAACGTTTTTACGATTTTTTACGAATTGTTTACATTACGATTTTACATTTTACGATTTTTTAATCCCCTTCCGATTTTACTTAAGATCTCAATTTTAACAACCTTGGTCGTGATTATTGAAAGTAAACTGGCCTTTGAAGGCCGATGCATGTAAGGTGTAAAAACAAAATTTTTACTGTGGAAACATATATGCACACATAGGTTCATGCTTTAAGACAGCATGATGTTACCTTGTTTTTGGCCTGATCAGTCAGGGAGATCAGATGTCAGGCTTGAAGGGTTCAAACCCTCTAATGGTGATCAACACCACCGTTCGTCAATGATGCAAGAACTCCTTCTTGAAAGCCACCAGATGAACACCACAGTGAGGCTTGCTATGCGCACAAGTGGTGAAGGTGGAGGCTAGGTATTCGGTTTGGAAAGGTTTAGTGAACTACCCTACAGAATGGTGCATAAGATGAAGGAGAGTAGGCTAGGTTTTCTTGAAAACCCTAAGGAGAGGAACTGGTGTGATATATGCGCACACCTTGATGAGAGGAGGAGAGAATTAATTCATTCAAAATGAAAACCAACTTTCAAACTCTTTTGAAATTTGCGCATAGAACAGGGGAGGATAATGTAAGTTATCATGCTAGTCGTTACCTATGTCAAACATCTATCGGTATACACTAGCCGCTATTGGACAAACATAATAACCATACAAAACGCAGTTTGCCCAATTCATGCATACTAGACGTTCTAATCATACATGCATATAAACAGTTTATATTGAGATAGCCATGGTGCTCGCACTTTTGTCCTTTTTGCTTCTTTAAGCAACGGCCGCTTGTCGTCTATACACCACTAGCCTATTTCTCTAATTACACATAATTAAAGAAACTCCAAAACATCTTTGGAGGGACAAAATTACAAAATTTAAATTACAAATACACTTGTGAATTAAAGGGAGCGATTACACATTAATTTAAAATTCAAAAATTCAAATCCGGGCACCATGACCATCCCCTTCCTGTTTGTACCTGAAAAGTTCAAAACTTGCAAACACAAACATTATATTATCACATAATATTTTCACATATATTTTGACATTTGACATTTAAACATCAAAATAACATCAAGATTCATAATCTTAAATTTCTCAATTGGCCGAATTTAAAAAAAATTTTAATTCAAATTTTGTTAATTCTTTCTCAAAGAAAACAAAATTAAACCATGCATGTAGCCATAAACTCCTTCATGGCCGAATCATATAGGTGACTATATGATAAAATTTGTCACAAAATCTCATGCATATAAACATGACACAATTCATGGAGAAAAATAAGAAATCATTCAAGGTACTCTTTGTACCCTCCATGGCCGAATCTACCCTTTCAAAAAGGGTGTTCCTTTTAAAACTTTCATAAAGAAAAAGAAACTAAACCATGATGCATAATGTTTTATGAACACAGAATCAAATTTACATGTTCATAAAAACAAAAACTTTAACACTTTAAAGGATTTGTGATTCAAAATCCATATGCAGAATTTAAACTTTAACCCTTTAAAGATTTTGACAGTGAAAAACTCCTTTCACAAACAAGGTACCATCACCCGCCGATGGTAAAGCAACCGGGCTCTGATACCACTTGAAAGCAAACTGGCCTTTGAAGGCCGATGAATGGTAGGTGTAAAAACAAAATTTTTACTGCGGAAACATACATGCACACATAGGTTCATGCTTTAAGACAACATGATGTTACCTTGTTTTTGGCCTGATCAGTCAGGGAGATCAGATGTCAGGCTTGAAGGGTTCAAACCCTCTAATGGTGATCCACACCACCGTTCGTCAATGATGCAAGAACTCCTTCTTGAAAGCCACCAGATGAACACCACAGTGAGGCTTGCTATGTGCACAAGTGGTGAAGGTGGAGGCTAGGTATTCTGTTTGGAAAGGTGTAGTGAACTACCCTATAGAATGGTGCATAAGATGAAGGAGAGTAGGCTAGGTTTTCTTGAAAACCCTAAGGAGAGGAACTGGTGTGATATATGCGCACACCTTGATGAGAGGATGAGAGAATTAATTCATTCAAAATGAAAACCAACTTACAAACTCTTTTGAAATTTGCGCATGGAATAGGGGAGGATAAGGTGGAGCTGTTGCAAAACCAATTTTGCCAACAACCTCCAATCTTATCCTCATGAAATTAAGTTCAAAATAATTTAAACTTAAATTCATAAACTATCATATAGTATACTTTTCATGCGCATAATTCAGCCCTAATAGGGGTCTAAATATATTGGGTAGTTGCATTCAAAATTTGAATCAACTCACCCACTGATTCCCTCAACCACCAAATCTGAATGGAGCTTTGTTTTAAGTCATAAGATGACATTCTTATCACTCAAATGTGCGCCCCAAACAGCCCAAGGATGTGCTCCAAAGATGCTTCTTGATCCAAGGAATATGTCCCAATAAGATCCTGTCAAATTCGAGTTCAAACACTTGAATTCAAATGTTCCAACATTCAAATTAAAATTCAAAATTCAAAATTTCAAATTTCAAATTCAAATTTCAAATTTCAAATTTCAAATTCCAAATTCGAATTTCAAAATTCAAATTCCAAATTCAAATTTCAAAATTCTAATTTCAAATTCAAAATTCAAAATTCGAATATTTGATTATTAATTTAACTAATTAAATTAATTAGTAATGACTTGCACTATCCAAGCCCATTACTAAGCTCCATGCACCACCCACCTATTTAGGTGTGCTTCCAAACAGCTTCTTGGGCTAACAACCATTATTAGGCCCAATACCTTTAAAGCTAGTCCATCATGACTACAAGGTGTTAGTGTGTGACCCATTAGGTCCAACTTAGCTTCTGACATAACTGGGCTTGGGCCCAACAAGCCCACAACCCAATTAATGACAACACAGAGCACTAGCAATGCTTTGTTGCCCCAGAACTAGTCAGATTAATGACTTGATCATCCTATTGCACATATTTGGTTACCGTATGTATTTCCCTTCGTCTCGGTTATCTTCCCATTAACCTAGGGTAAGGAAATGTATCAACCCCTGCAATTTAGGGTAAGCTTTATTCGAAATAGGGAATCTTCAATTTACTGACTCTAAAGGCAGATCATCTCATGATCTCTTTTACTATGCATAGATTCCCGAGTCCCTGTAAATGTCTTCCCGATTTCTCTGGTTTACAGATAACCTAATCTCTCATAGAGATTTGACGAATTCCTTCAGCTTATTACCCTAGCCCTGTGACCTTTAAGGACACGCCCAACAGTATACCTATGAGTCTCCATGTTTCAGGCAGACGAGGCATACAATCAAAACATGCCTTCAAGAACACAGTCTAGCTAATAACTTCTGGTCTAAGGAAAGACATACCCAAACATAAAGAGATTACTCTAATGACACTATCTGTGAGATTTCCTCATAGAGTCTCTTTTTGGGTCTGTTCAGTGCGAGCTATACTCTTATAGGTCCACCCACGACTTTAGCTAAGATATCTCCATATCTGCAGCTCATGAGGTCTTTACCTTGTATCCATATACAAGTAGATAAGTCGTACTAGTCTTACTCGAGATCACTGATCCCCAAACTCAGTGTCTCTAGACTAGGAACATATAATTAGGAATAGACATGCAATATCCTTGAATCCTCATGATCGTGATCTCATCACAGATACTCAAGAGATACCTGTTCTATTCCAAGGGGTTTATCCAGTTCGTTCATATAATATTAACAGTAATATCGAGACATAATATGAAACTGAATAAATAGTGCTTTCATTTATTTGCGACAAACAAAGTTCTACATCTAGTGTCCTTTATTTAATCAAAAGATTGTCTCTAGGACACCCATATGCTAACAATTATCATGTTATTTGTAGTGGATTTACTAAAAAGTTAGTGGTTGTTATAAAAAAAGTTAGTGGTAACATAAACATTAAAAGTCTTATGATTAAATTCACCCAAAAAAAGGTTTTCTAATGAAATAACCACTAGAAAATAACTATTTTGTCTATTATAGTTAATTAGTTACTCAAAAAGGTTTATTTTTATTTATTTTTTTATTTTATAAAAAAAAGAGTATTTGTGCTGGAGGCATCTATCACACGTTACTTTAGTCACCAAATTATTGAATTACTATATGCTATAGGTACATGTGTAGCATTCGGATGTATGGTTTATGTGTAATGGCTTGTGAATTGTTTGATTTTTATTCCTTGGATAAGACTAAGGTAATTAATTAAATTAAATCATAGGAGGGTGTATATGTAGGCATATGAATTTATTAAAATCATGTGAGTAATGTGAGTATGTGTTAGAAGGCATTAGTGTTTGGATGTGGGCTAGTGTGTGTACTTGTTGCTTTTGGACTTGTGTGAATGGATCTTTTGTGTGTGTGTGGCCAATGGCCCAAGGATGGCTCTTGGATCAAGCCAATTCAGCCCAAAATTGTAACCATTTTTATTTCCCCTAAGCCTTGCCCATTTAGGGTGTCTTGTGCATCAAGAAACAACCACTTGGCTTCATGTTTTCCCTCTCTTTTATGCGCACATGTAGATGGATTACACTTAGAAAAATCTGCCTAATTCCCTCATGTTTGACCGCCACCTCACCTTGATTATACACACTTGATTTTAATTTTATTGCATGGTGGACACATGTGCAATTTAGCATGTTTTTAGGCTGCATACTCATCCTTTTAGGCGCACATGGGAGGGACTTTTGTGCAGATTTCTTGTGTCACCAAATTGCCTAACTTGTTGACTTGGAGAACCCTCTTACACTTCCATCATTAGACTGCATTGTGCAGATTTTGTTGCAAGCTTTTGCAGCCATCATAAGTCAAACCTCCTCCTCCTTCCACATGCATCATGAGACTGCCTTCTCATCATTTTTGTGCAGAGGTCAGCTGCATGAATCTGAATCCTTGGCTGCCACAAAGCCCTCTAGCTTGTGGACTTAGTGAACCTCCCTCACCCTCATCATTGTGCGCATAGCTTGGCTTTTTATGCAGAATTTTTCTGCACAAGGACAGCCCTATTTGAGTGCTTGGACTGTCACAAATCTGCACCCACATGCACCTCTTTTCCCCTCATGATTTGCGCACCAAGGACTGCATAAGTGCAGATTTTTGGACTGCCACTTAGTGTTTTACTTGTTGACTTAGTAACACCCTCTCTTGTGCTCATGACACTCCCTTTCCACACCTCTTTGTGCGCAAACCATGGCTGTTGGGCAGAGAAGAATTCTGACTTTGGACAGCCCTTAAATCTGAACAAATCCCCCTCACCCTTTTGCATGTAAGTAGAGTAAAGAAGAAGCAAACCTTGCTTGATTCAGCCTTAGATTCAGCCCCAAGAAATCTGAACCTTCCATGATGGTTAATCATAGCAACTCCTCTCCTCCCTCTCTTTAAATTTGCGCACAAGAGGGGCTGCCCCCATTCACTTGTGCAGCAAATTCTCCTCCTCCTCCTCACTCCCTCTAGCCACACCAACAAGCCACCTTGGAGCAAGAAGACTTTGTCAAGCCAACTTCCCCTCTCCTTCACCTCAACCATACACCAAGCTTGTGCTAGCCTTCCTCCTCACCTTGTTGCGCATAGATCACCATAGGAAGTAAGGACTTGTTGTGTAGAGAAGCTTGAAGGTGGTGTGTGACTTTGAAGAGTGTGCTACAAGAGGTAGGCTTTAAACCTTGAACTCTTTCTTTGTGTAGCCATGTTTGTATGCTTAAATGTCTCCTTAAGTATGTGTGGTTTTGGATTTAAGTATAAGCATGATAAAAGTAGAATGGTGGAGCTATTGCATGGTGAATTGTATGCATAAAAATGCTTAAGATTATATGCCACTGTTTGTATGATTAGGCCACTGTTTTAAAGAGAAATGTGCCACCGTTTCCTTATGCAAATGCCACTGTTTTGAAGATGTATGCCCACTGTTTCGGTTCATCAAAATCACCATTATATGCCACTGTTTCTGCACCTAAAATGCCACTGTTTCTGCACTTAAAAGCCACTGTTTCTGCACATTTTAAGCCACTGTTTCTGCACATTTTAAGCCACTGTTTCTGCACATTTTAAGCCACTGTTTCTGCACATTTTAAGCCACTGTTTCTGCACATTATATGCCACTGTTTCTGCACATATATGCCACTGTTTTAGTGCACTTGAAATACCACTGTTTTTACTCATAAAATGCCACTGTTTCCATGCTTAAAATGCCACTGTTTTAGCCATGTAATGCCACTGTTTTCATGCTTAAAATGCCACTGTTTTAGCCATGTAATGCCACTGTTTTCATGCTTAAAATGCCACTGTTTTTATGCATAAAAGATCACTGTTTTAAGCCATCGTATGCCACTGTATTATGCATAATGTGCCACTGTTTTATGTGCACAATGCCACTGTTTTATGTGCACAAATGCCACTGTTTTATGTGCACAAATGCCACTGTTTTATGTGCACAAATGCCACTGTTTTATGTGCACAAATGCCACTGTTTTATGTGCACAAATGTACCACTGTTTAAGTCATTCCATGCCACTGTTTATACATAAAAATGCCACTGTTTTACTCCTCAAAGGCCACTGTTTGTATGTATAAAATACCACTGTTTTGGAAGTTCAAAGTGCCACTGTTTCTGTTTTAAAAATGCCACTGTTTCTGTTTTAAAAACGCCACTGTTTCTGTTTTGAAAACGTTTAAAACGTCACTGTTTTGCTGCTGTATGTCCACTGTTTTTGCTGCTGTAAACACTGCTGTATGCTCACTGTTTTGCTGCTGTATGTCCACTGTTTTGGCTGCTGTAAGCACTGCTGTATGCTCACTGTTTTGCTGCTGTATGTCCACTGTTTTTGCTGCTGTAAACACTGCTGTATGCTCACTGTTTTGCTGCTGTATGCTCACTGTTTTGCTGCTGTAAATAGCCACTGTAAATGATTAGTTTTAATTGATTTAGGTGCGCTTAAGAAGTGAGAATATTTCGCTGCCGTTGGTAATATTTAAGGAAAGCTAAGGTAAGTGTCAGGCGATGATGCCTAATGTAACTATTGACTACTGGTATAGAATTGTAACATGATGCTCCATATGCCGTAAAAATATTATGTTCCATTATAATGAAAGGAAACTGCCAAAATGTGCCGTGATGGCTATATGACTATGAGGTAAGACGTTATGTGGCAGCATAACGCATATGAAAGGTATATAAGCATGCATCTTACATCCTACCGCATTTTTACGCTTTGTGTGTGAAAGCATAGCATGACATACATATATCATGATCATATAGGCCTTGTTCTAGAATAGTTATGTACAGGACCATGTGTTTGAGCAAGCATCATATAGGCATCCCCAAGGTACCGGGGTATGGGACACTTGGCATCAGTCCGCATAGGCCCACAGATGGAATCCACATGGAGCTCAGGTGCCAAGGGATATTTGATTCCACTGTGAAGTGCGCGCACGACGGTGCTAAAAGCGCAAAGGAAAGGCGTTATATACGCAATATATAAATATAATAAAAAGGAAAAGGAACAAGGATATGTTGAAGTGACTGTTTATGATTTTGTGCCTAGTTAATATTGTTATATTATTGGTTTTATTGCCACACTACTGGGATTATTCTCACCCCTTCGGGGCTGCTATTTTTCCAAAATGGCAGGAGGACGCAAGAGCATTTGAAGGAGTATTATTTTGCTGTTGATTGCTGTTGCGTGGATTATCAGTGTTGCTGTTTGTTTTAATGGATAACTGTAATGATTAATGTTTTGGAACTTATGGATGACTGTAGTCTTTATCATGAATATGTTAATATTGAACTTTTGTGAACAATGACTATTTCAGAAAACCTTTATGAAAAGAATTTATGTGTTGAAAATTTTTATACGGATTTGTATGCTGCTTTGTTAGCTCATGTGACGTAACGACTCTAATTCCGCTTAGCAAACGACTCTCTTGGATGCATACAAGGGAGGGCGTTACACTAATTGGTATCAGAGCAGTTTGGTCCATGGAATTGCTTGTGTTGATTGAATTGACTGCTGTTTGTGTTTATCTGCTGATTGATTGTCTAAATGTGCTATAGTTAAGTATATATTAGCTAGGGTAGTTAGATTGTTAGGACTGTTCTGTGATAAGACACGGATGCATAGCTAACTTGTCCGAATTGAACTCGAGTACCTACTTGAGACTGCTGCCATGAATAACTTGCGGTGAGCCTGATCAACTCATTTCCTGGTATTGTGAGTGCAGAATCATGGCGGGTGGTCGCGGTTCAACTCGGGGAAGGACTGGCGATGCAGAAGAGGATCTTATCACCACCATTGGAGGACTGGCCACGTTCATCCAGAACATGAGCCAAGAATGGCGCGACCATAGACAACAGAATCAGAACCAACCCCCACTGCATGAAAATGCAGAAGAAATTGCCCGTCGGAGGTTGAAAGACTTCCGCAACTTCCAACCACCCACTTTTGAGGGTGAAGACAACCCCGAGGCTGCAGCAAAGTGGCTGCAGATGATTGAGCATATCTTCGAACGCATGGCATGCCCAGAAGCGCAGAAGACTGACTACGCGTCGTACCAGCTGATGGGAGAAGCGTTAACGTGGTGGACTGGTGCGAGGGCTCTGCTGAGAGCTCAGGACGTGGAACTAACATGGGCCGTGTTCAGACAAGTGTTTCTGGACAAGTATTTTCCTAAGGCAATGAGAAGGATGAAGCACACTGAACTGCTGTCTCTCAGGCAGGATAACATGACGGTGAATGAGTATATCGCAAAGTTCGGGCAGCTGATCGAGTACGCCAACTTTGATCGGAACATCTACGATGAAGAATGGCAGGTGGAGAAGTTCGAGAGCGGATTACATCCGGAAATTCGCAAGCTCATCTTAACGACGGCTAATCGTACACTTCCAGAACTCATCAACCAGAGTCGTCAGGCCGAAGGAATTATTAATGAGGCCAAGAACTTGAACAAGCCACCAACACAATTCCACGGAGGAAACCGAGCAGGCAGATTCTTCAGGACGGCACCTGGAAGGGGTCGAGGCAGAGGTACGCCATTGCAGGCGCGACCCGGAAACTTTAAGAGAAACTTTACGGTGGGTCAATCATCGACGGGACGTCAGGGTGCGACTGCTTGTGCTACGTGTGGAAAGAATCACTTTGGAGTCTGTCGCAAGAACAGCAATGCATGCTTCAGATGCGGCCAGCAAGGTCACTTTGCTTACAAATGCCCCCAGAACGCTGACCAACAGCCTCCGCAAGCTCGAGTGTTCACATTGGATGCAAATGAAGCGCAGAAGTTTCCCAACCTGATCAAAGGTAATGTCACTCTGAATGGTCACCCAATTTCTGTTATCTTTGATTCTGGAGCGTCTGGCTCTTTTATGGCAAAGCATACTGCATTGAGAATAGGCATCACCCCAACCCCGTTACCCTATGAGTTACACATCAGCACACCGACGGGAGGATCGTGCACAGCCTCGGAGATCTGCAGAGGTGTTACCTTGCAGTATGAAGGGAACACGTATACAGTTAACTTGGTGGTCCTGCCGGTATTCAACTTCGATGTGATTATCGGTATGGACTGGTTGACGGAAAACGGGATAACTTTGGATTGTCGAGCGGGGAAAGTCATTGTTCCTGCAAAGGATGGTAATTTTCAACCTTTCTCTCTCATTTCCTTATTGCAAGTTAGAAAAGAGCTCCGCAAGGGAGCAGCAGGGTATCTTTTGTCGATCGAGGCTGAGACCTCGATTGACAATCAAATTCAGGATGTACCGGTAGTTAGAGAATTCGAGGAGGTATTCCCGGATGAAATACCTCGATTGCCTCCTCATAGGGAAATAGAATTTTCGATCGAACTTGTTCCTGGAGTCGGACCAATCTCTATTGCCCCGTATCGTATGGCACCTTTGGAACTGCGCGAGTTGAAGAAGCAGATAGAAGAGCTTTTGGCAAAGGAATTTATCAGACCGAGTACTTCTCCATGGGGTGCTCCAGCCATCTTGATTAAGAAGAAGGATGGAAGTTTACGTCTGTGTGTAGATTACCGCCAGCTGAACAAAGTCACGGTGAAGAATAAGTATCCGCTACCGAGGATCGACGATTTGATGGACCAGCTGAGAGGAGCCAGAGTCTTCTCCAAGATAGATTTACGATCGGGATACCATCAGATCCGGGTCAAACCGGAGGATATTCCGAAAACCGCTTTTAGGACTCGTTATGGGCACTATGAATATCAGGTGATCCCATTCGGACTTACGAATGCTCCAGCGGTATTCATGGACTACATGAACCGCATCTTCCGCCCGTTTCTTGATCAGTTCGTAATTGTGTTTATCGACGATATCCTGATTTACTCGGCTAATGAAGAGCTGCACGCGGAACATCTGAGGATTGTCTTGCAAGTCTTGAAGGAGAAGCAGTTGTACGCGAAATGGTCAAAGTGCGAGTTTTGGCTTAAAGAGGTCCAGTTTCTGGGCCATGTCATTTCATCAGAAGGTATCGCGGTGGACCCCAGCAAAGTTGAAGCTGTTATGAATTGGGAACGACCCAAGACGGTTACTGAAGTAAGAAGTTTCTTAGGTCTGGCTGGGTATTATCGAAGGTTCATCCAGAATTTCTCTCAGATAGTACAACCCCTTACTCGTCTCACTCGGAAGGATAAGCCTTTTGAGTGGACTGAAGCCTGTGAAGAATGTTTCTTGGAGCTAAAGAGCAGATTGACGAGTGCTCCGGTGCTCACGATTCCAGATCCTACTCGAAAGTTCGAAGTTTACTGCGATGCGTCGCTGAAAGGACTTGGATGCGTGTTGATGCAGGACCGTATGGCAGTAGCTTATGCATCTCGACAACTGAAGCCTCACGAAGAAAATTATCCTACGCACGACTTGGAGTTAGCAGCTATAGTGTTCGCACTGAAAATCTGGAGGCACCACTTGTATGGTTCGCAGTTCGACGTGTTCAGCGATCATAAGAGTTTGAAGTACTTGTTCGACCAGAAGGAGCTGAATATGCGGCAACGTCGGTGGATGGAATTTCTGAAGGACTACGATTTTGAACTTAAATACCACCCAGGAAAGGCAAACGTGGTAGCCGACGCCCTGAGCAGGAAGACTCTACACACTGCAACTCTGATGATGGAAGAATTGAAGTTGTTTGAGGCCTTTCGAGACTTGAACTTATCGGTAGACGAGAGAGGAAGTAGCATAAGACTGGGAAATATAAAGGTGGAGAATGAATTGATCAGAAGAATTAAGGAGGCTCAGAAAGATGAAGAGTTAGTCCGTGAGTTGGTTGGTAACCAAGAGGTAGTAAAGGATGAGAATGATGTCTGGAGATTCCAAGGACGGCTGGTTGTGCCGAATGAAGAGTTGAGGCAACAAGTTTTGCAGGAAGCTCACAAGGGTAAGTATGCAGTTCATCCTGGATCCACGAAGATGTACCATGACTTGAAGACCTCATTCTGGTGGCCAGGTATGAAGCGTGATATTGCGGAGTATGTATCTCGATGCTTAACTTGTCAGAAGGTGAAGTACGAACATCAGAAACCGTCGGGACTCCTTCAACCTTTGGAGATTCCCGAATGGAAGTGGGATAGTATTTCGATGGATTTTGTAGTTGGACTTCCTCGGACGCGAGAAGGATATGATTCTATCTGGGTGATTGTCGATCGTTTAACGAAGTCAGCCCATTTCTTACGTGTTAGAACCACATATGATACGGAGAGGCTTGCCAGAATTTATCTGCAGGAGATAGTGAAGCTGCACGGAGTTCCTACGAGTATTGTCAGTGATCGTGATCCCAAGTTTACATCTAAGTTTTGGGAATCCTTTCAAAGAGCACTAGGGACCCAACTGAGGTTGAGTACTGCTTATCATCCGCAGACCGATGGCCAGACGGAACGCACCATTCAAGCATTAGAGGACATGTTGCGAGCATGTGTTTTGGAGTTAGGAGGCAGCTGGGATAGCTATCTTTCTTTGATTGAGTTCGCTTACAACAACAGTTACCACTCCAGCATTCAGATGGCACCGTATGAAGCTTTGTATGGGAGAAAATGCAGATCCCCTTTATGTTGGACTGAAGTGGGTGAGCGAAGTATGTTAGGACCCGATCTAATCCAAGAAACATCCGAACAAGTAAAGAAGATTCGGGAGAATATGCAGCGGGCTCAGGCCAGACAGAAGAGTTATTACGACAAGCGTCATAAGCCTCTATCTTTCGAAGTCGGAGACCATGTGTTCTTGAGAATCACTCCTACATCGGGACTCGGAAGGAGAATGGGAGTTAAGAAGTTAAGTCCACGGTACTTAGGACCGTATCTGATTATGGACCGGATTGGAGAGTCTGCATACCGGTTGGCTTTACCACCCAATCTGTCAGGAATCCACAATGTATTTCATGTGTCTCAGCTACGGAGGTATCTCTCTGATCCATCTCACGTGTTACATCCAGAAGAAGTGGAACTAAAGGAAGATCTGACTTATCAAGTGCAACCATTCCAAATTCTTGAAAGATCCGTCAAGCGACTCCGTTCTAAAGAGATTCCGTTGGTGAAAGTATTATGGAACAACAGATCGGCAGCTGAAGCCACTTGGGAGCGCGAGGAAGACGTTCAGAAACGCTATCCAGAACTGTTTAGCTCTTAAGTAAGTTTAATTTTGCGGTCAAAATTCCTTTTTGGTGGGGAGAGTGTAACATCCCGTATAATTAGTAAAATACCTAGGTACTATATGCTATAGGTACATGTGTAGCATTCGGATGTATGGTTGATGTGTAATGGCTTGTGAATTGTTTGATTTTTATTCCTTGGATAAGACTAAGGTAATTAATTAAATTAAATCATAGGAGGGTGTATATGTAGGCATATGAATTTATTAAAATCATGTGAGTAATGTGAGTATGTGTTAGAAGGCATTAGTGTTTGGATGTGGGCTAGTGTGTGTACTTGTTGCTTTTGGACTTGTGTGAATGGATCTTTTGTGTGTGTGTGGCCAATGGCCCAAGGATGGCTCTTGGATCAAGCCAATTCAGCCCAAAATTGTAACCATTTTTATTTCCCCTAAGCCTTGCCCATTTAGGGTGTCTTGTGCATCAAGAAACAACCACTTGGCTTCATGTTTTCCCTCTCTTTTATGCGCACATGTAGATGGATTACACTTAGAAAAATCTGCCTAATTCCCTCATGTTTGACCGCCACCTCATCTTGTGTCACCAAATTGCCTAACTTGTTGACTTGGAGAACCCTCTTACACTTCCATCATAAGACTGCATTGTGCAGATTTTGTTGCAAGCTTTTGCAGCCATCATGAGTCAAATCTCTTCCTCCTTCC